>PVJC01010272.1:0-44045 GCA_004026665.1 Murina feae
TATTATATGAAATGCTGAAAGGTATCCTTTGAGAATGAGGAAGAAGAAAAAGGAAAGTAAAAATTATGAACAACAAATATATATCAACGAGTGAATCTAAGAATCAAGTGAATAAAAAATCTGATGAACAGAATAAACTGGTGAATAGAATAGAATCAGAGGCATAGAATGGAGTGGACGGACAATTTTGGGGGGTTAACGGTGTTGGGGGTGCGTGAAGAGACTGGACAATAATTGTACACCTATGGATGAGGACAGTGGGGGGGCAAGGACAGAAGTTGGGGTGGGAAATGGGAGGAGGGGAGCTATGGGGGAAAAAAGAGGAACAACTGTAATAATCTGAACAATAAGATAAATAAATTAAAAAAAAAAAGACAATAGCCCTAAAAAAATAAAAAATAAAAAATAAATAAAGATAGTGTAAATTATTTCCCTTGGCTTTTCTTTTTACCGCTGCTTGTATAATGCTGCCTACGGAAGACAGAGGTCCCTGGTAGGAGATCTACACAGAGAAGCCGGCTTCTGTGTCCAAAAGGAGCCTTCTTCCACTCTAAGGGTTACTCTTGGCTCTGGCCCTTTAATGATGATGTTCAGTTCAAGGCCATTTTGTGAGTAAATTCTGGTCCAGGGACCCTCCAGCCTCAGGGACAATCCCTTTTCCAGTGGCCAACCATGCAGCAGAAGGGGCATGATTTTTGAGGAAGCCCTTTCCTAGGGCACATCTTTTCTAGTGTCTGGGCTGCCAGCATTTATGGCATTTGCCAAAGGAGCACTTTTGGGCTCCCTTTTCTGTGGAATTATTGACCTCTGCCCTTGTTGGGTGGCAGTAAGCTGGGCACCCTTTTTATTTTTGCATTTTTCCTTTTCTAAAAGGCTCTCTCCTCTTGATCCCTCGTAAAATACCGAATATGTTACTTTCAACATCTTTTCTTTGGAGTAGCTGGTCCCATTCCTAATTTTGCAGTTCCTCCTAATATCTGGGGCCAATTAGGTCATGAATTTATCTTCCAGCACATTTGCTTTAGTTGTATCATTAGCATCCAGATTAGTTTATTTAATTAAAGCTTTCCTTAGCCTTCTTATGAAGGAGGTGGGATTTTGGGGGAACCTTGGTCAATGGCTGCCAGTTTGTTATAATTAACAGGTTTCTTTTGAAAGGTTTTCATTCCCTGTAAGAGGTATAAAAGCATGTGATCTCTGGCCCATATCCCAACATTAGGATTAGAATAGAGGATAACTTCTGTTCCTGGTGGATAGTTATTATTTTGCCTATGGACCTCGTTTGCATAGGCAATTGCCTTTCTCTTAATGCTATCATTTTCTGTCCTAGTCAGGGCTTCTTGGAGGATTAGATTAGCATTCCTCTAAAATAAATCATACCTTAAGGTAAGCTTTTTCTATTCTTGGTTAATTTTGCCAGGATCATCTGAAGAACTCTCCAACCTGTCCTTTATGCCCACTAAGTCTTGTATGATAAATAAAACCTGAATTATTATTATTCCCCCCTGTCCTGGGGCTTCCCTTAAAGGGAACAGTTGAGGTGGAATTCTTTGTTTATCTTTGGTATTTATTGTTTTATTGTCCCCTTCCTTCCCTCTGCACCACACACACTGTTTGATTTTGTATAGGTTTTGTATAGGATTTTGTACTACTTTGGGGACAGTGGTTGTTGAGGGGCCATCAGTGGAAATAGGCATTCACCTTCAATATTTAGTTCTTACTTTGCTATAGCTGCTACTAGTAAAAGTGCATGATTTATCTTATAATTTTAGCACATTTTTGGAGTTATTCCTCAGGGCCATGAAGACCTGCATATATGGTATTTCAGTTCACCTGCCCTGTCTTCAACAAAATAAGTCTAAGCCATGCAAGATTGTGTTATAATTCAGGCTTCCATTTCCAGGCCAGACTTCCCCATCTCCTAATTTATATTGGGTCTTAGCTGTATTACAAAAGAAAACAAATCTTTTTATTTTTAAGGTTTAAGGTTCAAAAGTTTTCCAATTTTTTAGGATACATCCCAGAGGTGGCTCTTGTGCTATTGAGTTTTGGTTTCCCATCTGAAAGAGAATAGAAGAAATCATAGGAGAGAATGGGTGTCCCCAATCCTTCTCCTGTGTTGCTTTGCACCGCCTACAGAAGACATCCCTTCTCAGGCATGGGCTTCCAGAATTTACTAGTCTTTACTGTATAATGCAGTTCCTGGCTCAGTTACCCATGTATTTCTTTACCCTATGCCCTGAGGGTTGCCTTACCAGTGACCAGGGCATACCAACCCCAAGGTACCCTGGGGTTGGAATTTATCCCACTCAAACAGGGCACTTAACTCCATCCTTGTCTTCTGAGACTCTCCTGACATTTCTACTCATTTAACTTAAAACCTCCTTTGCCTCCGACCTCTTGTTCCCTTACAATGGAGGGTGGTCTTATACCTTTTGGGTGCACTCCTATTCTATTTAAGTGACAATGCCACCAGTTACTGGCCCGATTTTTCTGCCCAAGACTACTAGTGCAAGAATTGCAGTATTTCTAGTCCTGCCAGCCATTGTAAAGAGGAGACCCTTCTAGGTTCTTGCAATATTCTCGTTCCCTCAAAAAATTTGCTATCCAATATATTGTCCACTGAATTCTTGCTATTTCTGCCTACTGCCCCATTATCGTGGGTCCTATGGTACCATGTATAACAGATGCCTAAACAGAATGGGTAATCCTTTCTTTGGCCTTATTCAAGCAGGTAAATTATTGATGTTCCATAAATTTTGGTTAAGTTCAGTAGGACAAAGCAAACATTCCCTGCTGTGCCTGTCAGTCTTCTCTAGCTATTTAACAAATTGTCTTTGGATCTTAAAGTTAAGTATTAGAACCCAGAGTATGTACATGAAGAAGGTCCCTTATCACATTTATTCCATATTTGGCACAGAACCAGTTGGCCAATTAATGAGGGCCCTTACCAGCCTTGCAAATAATCTTAAGAGCTTAACTTCAATTTGTTCAACTGGTGTGTCTTGCCTGTGCCTCTGCTCACACAATAATAGTTGTCACTTAATAGCTTCTAGCCAGTCTTTCCTTGCAATGTTCATATAAACAATCAAGGAAAGGCACCTCCTTCTCCAACTTAGGGCAATATCTTGCAAACTTGTGGTCCCCAATTAAGTCTATATTGTGCGGCCCTGCACACAGAGCAAATTCATTCCCTGCAAGCCCTATAGAATGAGTATAAATTCAGATACAGAGGCCAAAACTCTGATGGAGCAGAGAGGTGTGGCAGGTTAGCTCCAAACAGTGGCTTAAACTTATTTTTTTATTAGTCATGTTTTCAAACAGATGGGCTGGTGATTAGATATAGTGGGTATCTGTGTGCTATTTGTGAGCTGGGCTCCCAGAAGCTGTTACACTTCTGGTCATCCCACACTGTCTTATGTTTCTCAGTTTCTTTCCCCAGAAATCTAAAACAACTGGGAGGGTTTGGAGTGCTGAGTGACCAACCCTTATGTGTGGATCCCCGGACCAGTCAGTCAGTTACTTACAAGTGAAATGGAAGTCCCTATGAGGCCCTTGAATTTTAGCATTCAATCCCAGTCACCTCCACAAGGCCCTTACTTGCATAAGGATATTCAAGACTCAAATGGGAGGAAGGAATTCCTTCTTTCCTTTGAACCCTAGGCAAGCCTAGGTACTTATCTTTCTCCTTATATCCATCAATAGGCATAACTTTATTCCAATTGCCTAATTCATATGCCACTGCTTCTCCCTTTTTCCCAAGAAAACTAATACTCACACATAATTGGTTCCCTGGTTGGGAACACAACTTACTGCATTCCAACATCACCATCAAAGTGAAAGCAGACAACTCAGCAATCTGAGTCACAGTACCAGAAAGCAGTTACTGGAGAGCACCTGAGTCGAAGGGGGTTCTTCTCTCCTTGGCTCATGTCACTGTCATGAGAAAGAATTCAGGTGAATGACAGAAGGCAGTGTTGAAGCAAAACAAGCTAATTTATTAAGAGTACATTTGGCATAAAGCACAAGCAGGTAATTCAGCTAGTCTGAGCACCCCTCCTGATGGAGGTTCAAGGGTTTTATACTTTGCTCCTATAGGTTTTAAGGTTCCCCTGTCAGGTATCTTAAGCAACAGATTAGATTTTAAGGTCCCCTTTTCTATTTTTATGGCGTTTCCCAGAGTTTATAAGAACATCTAGTGATTTTTATCTTGGCAAGTCCCAAGACTGCTGGCTGCTTTGTTCATTGGAGGAGATAAACTCCACTATTCTCTCCTTCCCCTTCTCCTATACCAACAGCTATCTATCCTGCCTAACACAGTGTCTTGATTAGAATGAAGAAGACTCACCTCAGCCAGCCTAACTCAGTCATGTAATCTGGGAGAAGTTTATAGTTGCTGTTCTAAAAGATTAAAAGCCACTGCCTTTAATTGTTCCATTCTCCCCTCAAAGATTTTTACTGCTTGCAAATCAAAACATGGCAATTAGATTCTCATTTAATTATCAGATTTTCTTTAACATTTTGAAGAGTCAAGTGTGTATACTAATCTTACCATTTAGAAATAAGAATATACAAAATTGTTGTGAAAGTTTATGGCACATTTGGGTAAGAAAGATTTACATTCTGCCCTCCTATCATTATTTGAAGGAGAAAAAGCATTTATAAGCACATAGCTGTGTTTAAATGTAATGTACTTATATATGTAATTGGATCTTTATGATTTAAGAATTTAGAAGTCAATTGAAAAGATTTAAAAATTTTAAATAGAATGTGGAATCTATTCATGTAGAATCTATTTCTTTCAATAAAGAAATATACCATGTTGATTTATTATGATACTAGAGACCTGGTGCATGGATTCATGCACTGGTTGAGTCCCTCAGCCTGGCCTGTGCCCTCTCACAATCCGAGTTCACTCGGGGGATGTTGAGCTGCCAGTTTCGGCCCAATCAGGCCAAAAATGGCAGTCTGACATCCCGTGAGAAATATAGTAGTGCACAAATCTGCGGGGAGGAGCCTGAGCCTGGGCCAGGCACTGTGGTGTTCCTGCTCATCCCGGCCCTGCTGCGCCTACCACCGCAGCCCAGTAGCCTTGCCGAGGAGGTGAGAGAGGCTTGTGCTGCCGCAGCTGTGCTCACCAGCCATGAGTCCAGCATCTGGTGTCCTTCGGTTAGCTGAGTGGCACTCCCTCTGTGGGAGCACACTGACCACCAGGGGGCAGCTCCTGTGTTGAGCATCTTCCCCCTGGTGGTCAGTGCATTTCATAGTGACTGGTTGACTGGTCGTTTGGTAGTTCAGTCGTTGGATCATTTGGTTGCTTAGGCTTCTATGTATATAGACATTGGGAAAATAAGAACCAAATGTGTTAACTTTAAAATTTAGAGACGTTAAGTTCAAAGAATAATTTAAGTTGCATTTGCCAACCATTTTCCTGAAATAAATGGTTTTCTTACAGGATCTTTATATGTGTTAACAGCATCACACTGCAAGCCACTAAACAGGTTTTCAAAAGTTTGAGTTATGTCACTTTGCTTTTAAAAAGGTCTGCATTAGTACCTGTGCTTGCTAACTGAAAGAAATCCAAAGGGAATTTTTGCTTTTATTCAAAAAGGGAAAATAGGGTTGAGCTTGTTTTTTTTTGTGTGTGTGTGTGTGTGTATTTGTGTGTTTTGCCCTAAACTTTTGAATCAACAAGCACCTGAGCAGTGAGTGGCACCTCCAAGCTTCTACCCTAGTAACTATACTCAGCATCTCTGCATGAAGCCTCCAGAGCTTTTAAGGTGTCTGGGAGTATCTGTATTTTATCAGTTTGGTTTGTGCATCTCTTAGCAATATGTGTCTTTCGGTATCAGCAAGGCCTAAGAGAGCTCATAAGTGTGTTATGTTTAGTGTAATTAAGAGTTGTGATCATGATGAATACAATAAAGACACTGTGCTTAAGCTGAATTTTGAGTCTTAGTATCACTCAGAAATTTTTCCATATAAATTAATAGTAATTGCCTTTTTTGCTTTACACCATTTCTGTTGACCAACGGTTTTCATAGGAATGTTCTACTTTATGATAGCCATAGCTGGGGAAACCTGCATATTATTTTGTTTCACTTGCTCTTGAATAGATCACAATATCTTGACTGCTAGTTACTGTTCTAACTTTACAATTCAGTTTTATTAATATTTATCTATGGAATCAGTAATAATAATAATTTGATAAGCAATTTATTTCTAAAATTGACATCTATTTGGTAGTTTCATTTTCTGTTAGATCTAGCTTCATTGTGTTCATCAATATTTAACTATAGATCTCAAATCAGCAGCAAGCCAGTGGTTATACGTGTATCTAGTCTGGGTTTTCTGTGAGTCATTCATAGTCAAGATATGAAGGAAGGTTTGTGCCAGCAGCACCAAGTATATGGCTGTGATTGTGCTGAGGACAGCAATAAATCAATCTCTGGGTCAGTCGTACTCCACTGTTGAGAGTGGAACAGCTGTGGCTAAAAAAAAAGTAATAAGTTAAATTGCAGTCACATTTATGAGCATTGTGAAAAACCTGTTCACATATCGACTACGTGGGGGAAAGTGTCCCATCAGATGACTAAACTTGTCAAAGGAAACAAAACATAAAATCGACAGCATTTTTAAATGTCAGTATGAAGCTTGAAAAAGGCAGTATTGCTTTTCATGCTTGACCTGTGAGCACAGGGAAGTACCTACTGGCCTGTGAATTGTGCTATATGGTCTCTTGAGACCCTTCCCAGCTCTGTCATTCTGAGATTCCATCTCTGCCAGCTGAAAGCTAGAATGGTGTTTCTCTGTGCTCTTTACCCACCTCATCCTCCATGGTCTGACTGAATACACAGTTCTGACTCGTGCTACTTCCACCCTTCACTTGATGTGTGGCTTTAGGAAAGCCTTTGAATTACCTCTGATATTACTAGTACAGTATTAGCAGCAACGCACTTAAAGCTCTTAGCTTACTCATTCAAAAAAGTATCGATTAGCTAGTCCTCTACTAGCAGCTTATGTCATAGTAAGTATATGTTGTACCTGATCACTGTTCTGTGAAGAGTACAGTTTTTATTCATTTGACATATCTTGATTCTTACTATTAGTCACTAGAATTATTAGGTACTATTTATGAGTGTCTGTCTGTTGTCTAACCCAGTGCTAGCTAGGTATTTTGATTGCATTGTTTCTAATCATCTCAGCAGGTTAGCAGAACTATATATATAGTTTATTGGAGTGACATTGGTTAATAAAATTATACAGATTTTAGTTATACAATTCTACAATACAACATCTGTATAGTGTATGTTTATCAACCCAAGTCATGTCTTCTTATATTACCACTTATTCCCCCCTTTACCCTCTTTTATCTCCCCGTAATCCTCTTTCACTCTGACAATCACCATACTGTTGTCTGCTACATATATTTAAAAAATAAGAAACAGGCTTAAAGATGCTACTATTGTAATGTATCAAAAGTAACATATCCCAGAGATTTCCTCTGTAGGATTGTGTGCCAAGGTCTTGATGCTTTGAGCCTTTGGTCCTGCAAAGAGGAACCTAGAGCACCTGAAGCCCCTGGGTGGATCTCATTAGACTACTAGGAAAGGACATTTTTTCCCTTCTAGTGTGCTTTGCAGATGTGTTCCTTTTATGAGTGGCATCAATAGAAAGGTCGGAAAGCTTCAAAGCCTACTAAATTGTGCTACTGCAATTTCAACACAAGCCTGCCTGAATTCAAACCTGTATTATTTTACCTGGTAATGGCCGACTTTGCATTTTAAATCAAACTAACTTTGTTCATGCTCTGAATTTAAGGCTCTTTCTTTCTTTTAGTTAATCTTCACCTAAAGATGTTTTTTTCCGTTGATTTTTATATCCAGTGGAGGGAAGGAGGAGAGACAGATTGATGTTAGAGAGATACATTGATTGATTGCCTCCCACATGTGCCTCCCCCCCTCCTCCCTACTTCCCCCTCCCCATTCCAGAACCAGGAATGAGGCTGCAACTGAGGTAAATGCCCTTGACTGGAATTGAACCTGGGACCCTTCAGTCCATGGGCCAGTGCTCTGTTCATCAAGCCAAACCAGCTAGGGCAAGGCTCTTTTTAGTCGTGTGGCTGGTTAAAAGTACTGGGAGAGCAGATAGCAATTGTATCAAAGCAAATGAAAAGAGGAAACCCCAAGTAAATAAACTAGAATACTGTTCTAGGCATTTAAAGAGGTTCCAAAAAGGAACAAGCTAGCATACTTACTAGCAACAAACAGACCCTGAGTCTTTAATATAGCAGATATCATAGCAAGAAAGGTATAAAATAAGATTTTTAGAGTCTTGAGAATCCAGATGCATATATGTATGGAGGAGCTGATTGATGGAAACATTCTCATAGATATCTGTACATGAATGGATGAATGGGTAGGCTATTGATAGAGGGGGATTCATATGGACAATTGGAAAAGGATTGGAGCAGCACAAATATAGGTGCGGAGCTGGGAGTGCCTATTAACTTTCGTGGAATCCACTCACCTTGCATTTTGAATTTTGTCTGCAAAAGAACACACAAAATACTTCTTACTGTTTTATAGGCATCATGATGATATTAAAGAATTGCTGTTTATGAATGGAGCATTTTCATTGATTTGAAGAAACATCTGGTACTTTTATATGTTTCTCCTTGTCTTCTTTTGGCCACAACATTAATAATTAGTTATGTTTTCTCAAAATTACTCATGGTTTTGCCATTTTCACACTTACTGAAGACTGATTTGACTTAGCAAAAATAAATAAGTAAATAAATAAAAATAAAAACTTATGAATATTTTAAATTGAAGTCAAATACAAGATTTGGCTTATATTAGAAAAATTTTAAGATTTAATGCCATTAGCCTCTCCAAATGTTGGCATTGTTTTTATTTAAATCTTGCGCTAGCCACTCATTTGTGTACAATGAATACCTGCCACCCTCCAATTATATTGCTCTTCTCTATGCTGTCCACACAATCTTCATGTTTGTTTATGTTTAGTATTTGGTGTGCACATAATATGTTGAAAGGAAATATAGAAATAATATACATTTGACCTAATCTAATCTAATAAAAGAGTAATATGCAAATTGATCCTCACTCCATTACACCTAAGCCATGCCCACCAGCCAAGCCACACCCACCAGCCAATCAGAGCAACTGTATGCAAATTAACCCAGCAAAGATGGCAGCTGGCAGCCATGGAGCTAGAGCAAACAGGAGGCTTCCATTGTACCAACGATGGAGGAAACTACCTGCCTAGGCCAGCTGGGCCTCTGATCAAGGCAACAATGTTTCAATTATAGAAGACAGGGAGCTGAAGCAAACAGGAGGCTTCATTGCCTGCCTAGGCCTCTGCTTAAGGCAACAAAGTTTCAATTATAGAAGATAAATAAACCCCAGAAACCTGATTCCAGCCAACTTCGCTGGGACATTGGGTCAATGGGAACTGTGGGCAGGCTGAAAATGGCCCTCAGCCTCTCACCCAGGCTGGCCACAGCCCCATGGGGTGAGGGTCCCCACTGGGGGGCTTGGCCATCATGAAAACAGCCATCAGCCCCTCAACCAGGCTGGCCAGGCACTCCAGCAGGTGGACATCCCCCAAGGGGTCCCAGACTGCAAGAGGGCACAGGCCAGGCTGAGGGACCCCCTGAGTGCACAAATTTTTGTGCACCAGGCCACTAGTAAAACAATAATTACAACTTACTTTGTACCAAGCAATTCAGTAACATTTACATGTTTACAGGTTACCTACAAGAAATCATTTTAGGAGAGAGTCAACAAATAAACTAAATATATGTATGGTCTTTATTTTTTATAAGATCTAAGAACTGTAGTGAGTCTGTAAACATCAACTTTAAGACTTTAGTGATTATTGACAGCAGCATGGAAATTCACCATTTCCTTGCTTATACAACACTGATAACATTTTATCTTAGAAGTGCTATATTATTGCCCTAGATGGTTTAGCTCAGTGGATAGAGCATCACCTGTGGACTGAATTGTGGGTACAACTCCGGTCAAGGGCACATGCCGGGGTTGCAGACTCGATCCCCAGTATGGGGCGTGTGAGAGGCAGCCAATCAATGATTCTCATCATTGATGTTTCTCTCTCTCTCTTTCTCTCCTTCCTTCCCTCCCTCCCTCCCTCTCTGAAATCAATAAAAATCGATTTAAAAAGTGCTATATTATTCATTTAGATTACCAGATTATATCTCCTCTTCACTATATAGAAGAATCTCAGATCATTTGGAAGTATATGAGTTGAATTCCTTCAAGTCTGTCATTTAACAATGAGGCATTACAGCTCTGACTTTGATGATGGATGTTCTACATTTGTGCTATCCAGTGGGGTAGTTGCTAACCACATTTGGCTTTTGGGCACTTAAAATGAGGTTAGTGGTCAATGGGAGGAAAAAGAGGACATCTGTAATATTTTTAATAGTAAAGATAAATGAGGCTACTGAAGCAACTTTTTAATTTTGTTTAATTTTCATTAACTTAAATTGTCACATGTACTTGGTGACTACCTAGTAGATAGCACAGCTTTATATGAGAGATCAGGTCATATTTCTGATGTTTTAGGGCAATTGTGTTACATGTACATTCCCTATATGAGCTCATATAAACATGGACACAAACCTACAGTTGGCAGCCTATTTATTCTCTTTAAAAAGTTGCATTTTAGTCAGCTGGTGTGGCTCAGTCATTGAACATTGATCCATGAACCAAGAAGTTGGTTCAGTTCTCTGTCAGGGCACATGCCTGTGTTGTGGGTTTGATCCTCTGTAGGGGCATGCAGGAGGCAACCGATCAATGATTCTCTTTCATCATTGATGATTCTATTTCTCTCCCCTTCTCCAGTCCTCTCTCTAAAATCAATAGAAATATATTTCAAGATAAAAGTTTTATGTTATGGTTACTTAGGAACATATTTCAGAAATCAATGTGGTCGTGTGACCACCTCCAAAGTAACGGAAGTCACTGGTTGGCCCATTACATTATGCTTAAAGAAGACCCAGTAATTAGCAGGAGAAATATTTTGGAAACTCAAATATGCCTCAAGCAAAAGTTCCTGAGCTAAAGAAATACTTGCCTCAAAACTGCATTGGTAGCTGGAGAATGACTAAGCAAGAGTTAACCTCATCATAAAACCTAGATTTTTTTTTGTCAGGTTAGCCCCAAATCTAGAGCAATAATAAATCACCTGTTTTCTCACAAATTATACGAGTCGCATAAATGCATAAGCACACACTTTTAAAATAAGCTCTCTGGCTAATTCAGAGTTTACTGCCAGGAGAACTTTAACTGTACATCAAAGGAGCATCAGACAATATACAGGCACTCACTTAGATTCTTCTGTCATATTTGACAGTAATGCCCCATCATATTTCACTGTCTGCTTTAAGTCAGTCAAATGTATTTTATTTATAACATTTAGACTCATAGCCCTTTTTGGTTTTATGCTAGGTTTTCGAGGTCCTGATCACTCCTCCTCACCCTGTCACTCCTCCCTGGGGAGGCGGAGTAGCTTTTCTACTTGATGAGACTGGTAGGAGGAATAAGAGTAATAACTCTTTAGTGTTTTTAGCCCCAGTCATCATAGAGCCAAAAACCCCTCATAGCGCAGAGCTCAGATGGTTTCAGTGCTTTCGTTTCAGAGATGGTCATTCCATTTAGTTCTGGGGTCAGTAGCAGGAAGCCTAGTTGGTCACAGATGCCAACCACATTACACTTTTAGTTTAATCAATTGTAAAGATGAGGTTTGGTCTTTTTCACCAGGTCAGAACTCAGGTGAGGAAGAGGGGTGATATTATTGGACTCCTTTGAAATAGAAGGGAGAAATGAGGTTTATGGTTTGAGATTGGCCATTAGAATCATTGAAGTAGCTTTTTCCAAATGCATTTGTCCTTTTCCTCTTTCCAACTGACCTCACTCCACTTAAACCGCTGTTATTCTCCCCCATTGAGAACTGGCCTAGTATTAGAAAGACCCAGCAATGATTTTGCTTAGTGTATAGTTGCACAGGTTACTATACCATGAAATATTGTCCTATCTGTTGGCTTAGGCTAGTGTCATTCACTTTACAGTTATCTTGGGAAGTCCTATAATTTTTAATGTAGCCATTGATCCTAATAACTGGAATTACTCTTAAAATGTTCATGAATTTAAAATGCTCTATTAATTTTTAGTAAATATACATTATTACAAAATGGTTATAATAGGTATTTTGGTAGGAATTAAAAGCATCAGTAAGTCAAAAGTTGTTTTTTAATATACTAAATCCCATTTTATAGTAATTCAGCTTCTATTTCTAAAGAAATCAAGACAAGTAAAAGTGCTTGTTTTTTTTAATGGTCATGCATCTTATGAAAGAGAGTCTAAAAAATAAAAGGTAACAAAAACATCCAACGATGAACCAGGAAGATGGATCAGCCTCACTGGAGGGATTGAGCAAAAAATAATAAAAAAGAGAAAACACTCGTGGAGAGGACCAACAGTGTGATGACTACTGGGGATAGATGGGTGCAGGGATAGGTGGAGGAGGGTCTAGGGAGGATAAAGGTGATGGACAGAGACTTGACTTGAGGTGGTGAACACACAATACAGTGTACAGATAATGTGTTGTACCAGAAACCTATATAATTTATTGAATCATTGTCACCTCAGTAAATTCAATAAAAAGGAAATAAAAATGCAAATGTCATTTTCCCAAAGGTGAATAGATTAATCAGCCCACCAATTGGAGAAACTAGTTTATGACTGCCAAATAATAATAATCTTAATATATAAAAACCCAGCGTCCGTAATGACTGACCAATAGCTTGACCAAACACCAGAAGTCAGCCCTGCAGTCAGTTCTGGGAGAAGCAGCACTGCCTGCTGCCTGTGTGGGCGCAGCAACCCAGCACTGACTACTGAGGGGGCTGTGGATCAGGCCTAGAAAGAGGCCCGGAGAGAGGCAGGGTCTGATCCGAGGCTTCTGTGGCAGCTGTTGATCAGCTGTTGCTTCTCTTTCTTTCCTGGCTTTGCCAGCAGCCACACCTCTGTTTCTCTCCAGGCCTCCACAGGGGCCGCTGATCAGCCCCGCCTCTCTGGTCAGGCCTGGAGATAGGCCCAAAGACACTGACTGGAATAGAAACTGGCTAATCAGAACCAAATCTGGGTGAACTGTGAGGAGCCAGTGGCTGCCTAGGAGGTGGAGTTTTTGATGCTGACTGGCATAGAAACCGACCAATCAGAACCAAATTGACTGGCAGGGGAGAGCAGTTGGGGGCAACCAGGCCATCAGGGGAGGGCAGTTGGGGGCAAGATCAGACCAGCAAGGGAAGACACTTAGGGGTGATCAGGCAGAGGCAGTTTGGGGTGGTCAGGCAGGCAGGCAGGTGAGCAGTTAGGAGCCAGTGTTTCCAGATTGCGAGAGGGATGTCCCCAATTGGAGAGGGTACAGGCTGGGCTAAGGGAATCCCCTCTCCATGCAAGAATTTCATGTACTAGTAATGATAATAATAATCATGTTAAACTTAATGAAACACCTGCTATGTACCAGATGTAGACCTAAACCCTTAATAGATATGTTTTTTAAATCCAAACCCCAGTAGGTGGGCACTATTATTGGCACTAATTTATGGAAGAGGGACAGAAGAACTATATCACTACTAAGCCATAGAGATATAGATCTTAGTATCTTTTTAATGTTCTGGATGAATTAGTTGATATTTGACATATGTTTTAAAAAATTCTCTTTACTTATTTTACCCAGTTAAAACTATGAATTAGTAGAGGTTTGAAATAAACAAGTAGCATTTTGTTTTCATTTTTTTGTTTATTATTTTTTAAAACACAATTACTTTATTGATTTCTTGCAATCAAATAGTCCCAACTACCATTACTTCCACTCATGTATCATTAAAAACAAAATGATTATGTCCTTGGTATTTTCAAATAATGCATTATACAATAAATAAAAAAGTTAGAACTATAAATGCACCCTGGTTATGTAAACTGGCAACATTTTTAAAAAGCAGACTTTAGTTTTTCATAAAATGATAATTTAAATATTTCTCCTTATAGTCTTGAGGTTATCATTATGTTATGAGTAGTGCAAAATAAAGGTATTTCATGCACCTTATTAAGCAAATGAAATATGCATGACAAAATTAATATAGTCAAATTATGAAAGAAAGCATGTTTCACATACAGGGAACTTCTCAGGCTACGATATTATTTAGGTTCCACATGATCATTTATGGCATTATAGATTACAGGTCAGGGGCATGAAATTTGTGCACATGGGACATTCCCTCAGCTCGGCCTGCACACTCACAGTCTGGGAGCCCTTGGGGGCTGTCAGTCCGACATCCTTAGCGCTGCTGTGGAGGCAGGAGCGGCTCCCACCACCACCGCTGTGCTAGCCAGCCATGAGCCTGGATTCTGGCTGAGCAGTGCTCCCCTTGTGGGAGCTCACTGACCACCAGGGGGCAGCTTCTGCATTGAGTGTCTGCCCCCAAATGGTCAGTGCACATCATAGTGACCAGTCGTTCCGCCATTCGGTAGATTTGCATATTAGCCTGTTATTATATAAGATTACACATAACATATTTTATACATTTTAACCATGAATATAAGAAAAATAATTGCTGCTTGAAAAAATTATCCCAGGTAGCCATTTGGTTTGTATCAGGAGAAAGTGAACGTCCGGGAGTTTAGTGTCTACCAAGTCTGGAATCTTTAGCTCAAGTCACTAAATCAGAGGCAACTCAGAGAGGCCATTTCTTAAATCTTGGCAATGCCTCCTCCCTGCAGTTGGCCAGAGCAGGAAGCACCTTGTGCTTTTCCCTCTTTTTTGTTTATTCTGGATTAACTACATTATTTCCTCTTTTCACCTCCTCTATGGCCTTCCATTTTAATTACTAAAGTCCTCTCAGAATATCCCCAGAGAGTTCCGTAAGGGGAAGTTCTGGAGATGGAAAATCTAAGGGAGAAAGACTGGGTATTGGAGTATAGTTGGCTTTCCCAGTTTTGCTGCAAACTTCTGCTAGTTTGAAGAGGCTGAAGCAGTTTCTGAATGTGGTGGTAAGCTCCATAACTCTGCTTTTCTACAAAATCAGGATCTACATTTAGCTCCTTTCCTGTCGGGCCTTTTAGAAGTCTTATCTTTTGAGCCTTTAGTTGTTTATTTTCTTTCCTTAATCTTTCATTCTCATTTTAGACCCTTGCTCTACTAGAGGGCTTTTTCACCTGTAGCCATTGCTGAGGATTCACTTAATAGTGAACTCTTCTAATTAAAATGGATTTATGAAATAATATCACATTAGAGCTAATCTGTGATTACTCTTTTGGTTCGCACAATAAGTACTGGCCAAAGTTTATCAAAACTTTCAGGTAAGTGAGGGGATGGAGAAACAGGACTTACTTCCCACTGTTCTGCACATAGGGACATTCATTTACCCACTTCACAGCCTTTGTGTTTGTTCCTCGCTTTGTTTGAAGTGTTCTTTCTTCATAGTCTTGTTGCTTATGTGCCCTCTTCAAGTCTGTATGTCAAGGTCTTTCCTGACACTTTAGAGGTGCAAGCCTCTCCATACCCACCAACGTAACCAACATTCCCTTCACTTTGTACCTTGTCATGTTTATTGACATTGGATGTATTATATTAACCCATTTATGTTTCTTAGCAGATATTTTTCTATGTTCTGTTCACTGTCTGCAGTGCCTGTCATTTTATCGGGAATATGATATGCTCTCTGTTAATTACTTTTTCAAGAATGCATGGATTTGGCAAGATCTACTAGTAACAAACATTGTCATACCCTGTGATGCTGCTGTGTGAGGATAATGCGATATAATTAAGATGATTAATTTATCAGAGTTCTGTATAGGAGAAGGGGAGAAGTCTTATTAAATGAACTATGCTCTGACTCATTGGGCACTACTACTACCTATAAACTATTCCTGAGGCAGTTGCTATGAACATATATTCTGTGCCTTCCATACCACAGGGTATAGATATTACTAGATGGACATAAAATGTTTATTTTATTGGGTTCACATTGAATCTCTCAAACCATCGTCAGTGTCCTGTCATCATGGGATTATAAAAAATACGCTAATTTTTGGAATGTCTTTTAGATTTTTGTGTTTTTCCACATTGGGGAAAAGCAATCAATGCAGTAAGTATATCAGACAACAAACAAACAAACAAACAAACAAAAACACACTGTAGTGTTACAATACAAAGTCTTTCTTTAATACTTGGTCTTATCACATTATAAACAGTTTTCCCATGGGATCAGATTATACCCCAGATCATTCACCTGTTTTAAGTAATTGAATAACTATTGGATACTTATTGGAAATACCAAATTAAGTTGGACTATTAACCAATCTTTTAAAGTACAATTCCCAAATACCTTCTGGCCTAAATGATAAAGTAAAAATCATCGAGTTTGAATATAAGGCCCCTTTCTGTGTCTGCTGGTCCTGATGACCTCAATAGCCTGTAACTTGGAAGGAACCCCAACTTTCAGACCCTCTTCATTTGGCCCCTAGACTTACATGTTACTGACCAGAACTGCTGCAACTGACCTTTGCTACCCCACCATGAAGTAACTTGAACCATTTTCTGGTTTAAAATGTTTGTCTTAAAATAAGGGCATAGAAGATTGTATGTAAAGCTTCATTTTGCTTGAGCACTAGTTCTGTTTATGTGTAGCAACTAAAATTTTGTTACAGTTTTCCCTCTTAATTACAGTAAAATTTGAGAATGGTGAAAATCAGTAATGAATAGGTTCACATATCATTAATTGTACTGTCCCCTTATTCCATAAAGAACACTGCAATATAGTAGTCCTCCATTATCCAAGGGGGATACAGTCCAAGACCCTCAGTGGTTGCCTGAAATCTCAGATAGTACAGAACCTTCCATGGGCTATGTGTTTTTTTTTTTCCTGTACATACATACCTATGATTAAGTTCAATTTACAAATTAGGCACAGTAAGAGATTAACAGCAATAACTAGTAATAAAATAGAACTATTATAAAAATTTACTGTAATAAAAGTTATGTATATATGGTCTCTCTCTCCCTGACAATCAAGAAGGCTACTAATTGACTACCTGGCTTATACAGCATGGATACAATGGACAAAGGGGCCCACAATTTAAAACTTGTAAATTATTCATTTTTGAAAATTTCCATTTAATATTTTCACACTGTGTTTGACCTCAGGTAACTGAAACTTTGGAAAGTGAAATCACGGATAACAGAGGATAATTATATCTATCCTCCTAAAAATAAAGATGAAGATAAAATACCTATTTATCCCTGGCTTGTTTGGCTCAGTGGATAAAGTGTCGGTCTAATTCAGGTTGGGGTATGTGATGGAGACAACCAATTGACCTATTTCTCTCACATGCATTTTTTCTCTCTCTCACTTCCCCTTTCACTGTCTCTAAAAATCAATGGAAAAATATCCCCAGGTGAGGATTAACAACAACAAAAAATACCAATCTATATATGCTTTATTTTCCCCACTCATCTCTACTATAGGACAGTAAAGAAGCTACCCAAATTTAGAGGCAACATATATCTGGAGACAAATGTCAAGCAGTTTGTTTTCTACTGAAATATGCATTAAGTAGAGATATATTATCATATATTACTTCCCTTGGGCATGTATTCTTATAGGAAACCTTAGATTTAAAAATAATTTCATCCTTGCTATCATTACCCAAATAATATTTAGCAAACAATAAGAACAAAAAAATGAAATTATTCTATTCTCCCTATGCCAATTAAAATTTAGGACAATTTGGTTATACTAGTGCATGTGTTTTTTTTCTTTATTCAGGCTTCCTAGTGTTATAACTTTTCCCAATAAATGAGATTATTTTTATTCATTAAAATCTTATTAAAACTCTAAAGTTTAAGCAGTAGGGAAATTGATGAATTATTAATAAACTCAAAACAAACTAAAATAAAAACCAATTCCCGGAGGTTCATGAAGTGAAGCATTTCTGTTTTGCAGAAAATTCATGCTTTCTGATTCACTCGCAGCAGCTCTTTTTGTCCTACAAGTCATTTCTTCTCAGTGAGAAACAAATATCCATCTTTATAAGTGTATTGTGTGCTATAGGGAAGGATGGTGCATTTTCAAAGTGGTGTGAGTGGATCTGCTGACGCAAGGCAAATAGTACCCTTAGTACTTAGGCTCAGAGATAAGGTGTGAGCTGGAAGCCGGGATTGCAGCATTGCTATACACATTTAGGTCAATTTAGGTGTCCCCTGCTCTGACGTGCTCATTACTAAACTTCAATTTAAATATATAGAATATGCATTTGGCTTTTGGATTAAACTCTGTTTCTTTCATAGGTACTAGTTAAAAATAATTTCATGGTCATCTCAAAACTTAGCTTTCTTTTCTGGGTACTGGTTTTCATAGAAAAGGGAAGTGATTCTGAATTGGGTTTGAGGCAGGAAGAAACTATGTGAGATCAATTTTAGCCTGGATGGGCAGTTAGCTATGTATTTTCTACCTAATTAGTTTGTCCATTCATTCAATAATTCATGTGTTCTGGTTGCTAAGAACATAGTAACGAGCAAGAATATCGTAGACTGCATACCTTATTTGGGTAAATAAATAAAATAACAAAAATATAAAAGAATTTTAGTTAGTTGTGCTCTATAAAATTTTATAACCAGATTAATATATAGAATGAACTAGGGAATGGGCACCATTAGATGAGAGACAGCCTCTCTGACACAGCCACATGAAGGAAGAGACTTGGATGTGATTGGGAAGCAGTCTTGTGAGTGGGCTGGGCATATTTAAGAAAAGCCAAGGGTCATAAACGGGAAAGTTGAAGGAGATGAGGAGAGGTAGTGAGCTAGATTACTTAGGGTGTTACATTGCAAAATGCATATGTACCATATAATCAAATAACGACGGTATGGGAACCTACTGCAAAATCAATTTTTCCTTTTGTGAGGGGTAGTTAATCCTCAATCTGTGAGAAGGAATTTTACAAACCTCACTCAGAACTCATTTAAGTTATTTTGAGGGAATCTGAGCTTTATTCCTTTCATTGTAATCATTGCAAAGCTTACCTGTAGGAGTATGGGAACATTGAGTAGTATCTTAATTTTGTTCCCTTGAATATTTGCTGGGCTGATTTGCTACAGTTTTCCCCATTTTTGTAAATGATATTGTTCTATCTGTAATGTCTTATATGAAGACATTATAGAAATATATGAAGAATACAGAAGTTTCTCATTTCCTCCCTGTGTACCTGCTGAGTTATCCATCTCTGTGGGTTCATTTGCCCCTCATGTAATTAAATTTTCTATATTTTAGTACATAAAATCTCTGTAACTGTAATCAAAAGTGTGTGTGTGTGTACATAGAAACAAACATGCATGTATTGCCTTCAACTATTTTGCTTTTTGTCTGCAAGTGGAAAAGTAATGATTGACTTCATTTTGTCTCAGTAAATTTAAATAAATTATTGTGTTTAAGGTTGAAAGCTGTGTTAATCATTAAAAAATTATTTCTCAAATACAAAGAAATAAACCTAAGGGAACTTTTATTACTAGACTAATGGCAATAGCAATAAAATTGGTAGCATATTTTAAATTGTAGGGGAAAAAATAGGAAGAGTGAAAGAAAATGAGAGACCAAAATCAGAGTGTTATCAGTTGTGTATTTCTCCACAATAAACCACCCCCCAATTTAAAAAAAAATCTGTTATCACTAGTGAATTTGTGGATAGTGTGATGGTTCTACTGCTGGTCTAGCCTGCACTCTGTCATGTAGATTCTGCACCAGTGGGTCCCTTGAGATGGCTGGGGCTCTCTGCTTGTGGCCTTTCAGCCTCGAGGAAGCCAGATAAATATCTCAGGATTTTAAGAGTGTGCAATTAAGGCTTTTTTGGAAATTGCAGGATATTATTTTCAGGAAAATCACAAGACTGGCCCAAATTCAAGGGTTAGGGCAATAGACTCCACTGCGTGATGGAAGGAGCTACAAATAACATGTGGGCATTTTTCAATTCTGAGAGAGCTAGCATGAGATCAGGATTAAAGAAGGAGCAGGGGTAAGTAAGAGTGGTGGCAGTGAGATGGAAAAGAGAAGAAGAAAGTGAGAAAAAAGTGAGGAAAATGACGTCTGAAATACCATAGGGAAAGTTACATGTATTCCTTCCACCGTTTATCCTGCTGTGCTCAGGGGCTGCCAATCAATACAATATGTTCAGCACAGTTTTCCAAAGTTTTGGAGACAATGGGTTGGAGCAGAGAGAAGAGAAGAGAGGGAAAATACGGGAACACAGAGTGACTGTGAGAGAGGAGTGGAAGAACTGGAAATAAACCCACATCTCTTTTAGCTCAGTCATTTAAAAAAATAAAGCTTTTGTTGACCAGCATATTGCAAATACAGGCTTCTTGTGAATTCAGAGGAGCAACCTTGTTAATACATGGGAGCATTTTCCAATGTGACATCAAATAGAGCCTTTTGAAGCACCATTTCTTTAAGCAGTGATGATATCTCTTCCCACATAATTTGAGGATGTACAGTATTTATCGAGGATATGTCCTAAGACCCCTAGTAGATGCCTGAAACTGCAGATAGTACTAAACCTACATATATTATGCTTTTTTCCTATGCTTTCATATCTGTGCTAAAATCTAATTTATGAATTAGGCACAGTAAAGTGTAACAACAATCTTATATAATAAAAGCTTAGTACGCTAAGTGTCTGGTTGACTGGTCGGCTGTTCAACCAATCAAAGTGTAATATGATAATGATATGCTAAGTCTGCTCAACCACTCGCTATGATGTGCACTGACCACCAGGGAGCAGACGCTCCAACCTATAGGTTAGCTTACTGCTGGAGTCCAGTTGATCGGAGAATGCGACAGGCCAGACACACCCTGGAGCCCTCCCACAATCCCTCCCTGGTCAGCCAACCTCCTGTGTCTCTCCCTGGCCCCAATTATGCACAGGTGGGGTCCCTCAGCCTTGCCTCGCAATCCAGGAATGTTCAGGGGATGTCGGATAGCCAGTTTTGGCCTGATCCCATAGGGGGAGCACCAACCAGCCAGAAGCCAGCTCATGGCTGGCAAGCACAGTGGCAGTGGCTGGAGCCTCTCCTGCCTCCGCTGCAGTCGGACATCCCCTTAGGGCTCCCAGACTGTAAGAGGGCACAGGTTGGGCTGAGGGACCTCCTGAGTGCATGGATTTCATGCACCAGGTCTCTAGTATCTAATAATAAGTAGAACAATTATAACAGTCTATTACAATAAAAGTCATGTGAATGTGGTCTCTCTCTTTCTCTGTCCAGTAATTTTTGTGATTTTCAGTCTAAACCTATTTCTGAATCTGAGGACCACCCCTTACTTGCAGTAAATGCTTTGGTGTCACTCATTTCAGGTGATCTGTTGCTGAAGTCTTTATATAGACTCAGTGCTTTCTGGTGTAATTAATGGCCATCAATTGAAACAGGTTTTCTTTTTCTGTCTTCTACCCACAAATTTTGCTTTTCCAACTTTTTTTTTTTTTTAGATTTTCTAAAATTTATTTTTAGTGAGAAAGAAAGGGAAGGTGAGAGAGAAAAACATTGATGTGAGAATGAAACATTGATCAGCTGCCTGCCCAGGATCAAGCATGTAACCTTGTCATGAGTCCTGACTATAATCTAACTGGCAACCTTTTGGTGCCCTGGCCAGGGCCTTTAACATTTTTTTTTATTATTTTTTTTCATGTTAACTAAGCACTTATCATGGACTGTGGCTGTAACTTTTGCAGTTTAAGTTGCCACAACAGAACTAGCAATGTTATTTTTCTTCCTTCACAGTTTCAAAGATTTGCTCTTCCCATTGATCTTAGCAAATTTAGCATATGATTTTCTTTTTCTTTCCCGATTGAGTTGAGAACTCCCATTTTTTCACTTAAAGGAAGCACTTTAGGACTTCTGTTTGGCATTTCTGAATTGCCGCCATCACTTCACTTGAACTTAGGGGCCATTATTAAGTAAAATAAGGGTTATTTGAACACAGGCCCTGAGATAGCTCAACAGTCAACCTAATGATGGGGACAGCTTCTGAGTGACTAGTGGGGGGCTAGTGTACACAGGGTTGGTAAACTGGACAAGGAACAATTTATGTCCTGGGCAGGACTGAGCAAGATGGCATAAGATTTTATCGTGCTACCCAGGATAGTATGCAATTTAAAACTTGTGAAATGTTTATTTCTGGAATTACCCATTTAAGAATTTTGGAACATGGGTGATCACAGGTAACTGAAACTGAGGAAAGTAAAACTGCATATGAGGGGACTGTTGCACTCGGATGCTTTGGACTAATACATCATTGTGGGCCTGGTGCAGACTGATTTATTAGTTTAATAAAGCATTCAAATTAAATCTGATAGTTTCCTTAATGGTTGGGAAAGGATTGTAAAAGCAAAATCAATTAGTAGTGAGACAGAGGAAAGAGTAGGATCTCTTTATTTAAATCATTGAAGGTGGAAAGAGTAAAAATGTTGCTTGTCTCTGCATCTGGCAGACAGACTATGTTGTTGCTTAGAGAGCCGTGGCCCTAATTTTTAGTGGGGTAGATTATATGTACTAGTAGACTCATTAATCTAAACCGCTAACTTGACCAGATGAACTTGCAGGGATAAGCAGGCTCCTGTGGCTTTCTGTGGGCATAAGTGGAAGGTCTATCTAGGCTCTATTTAATGATGACTGTGACCCATGTTTTTCTTTCCCATTGATAACTTTAAGCTTTCAGACTTACTAAGTATCTCACTTGGACTCCAGTGATATATTTAATCAGAACAAAGTTCAAAAGTGTTATGCAACATTCAACCTAACCTTCTGTGCTCTGGAACCACTTCTGTCCAATACAACGCATTTCACAGTCCCTGAGCCCAGTAGAGGGAGGCGTGGATGCTGGGCTAGTTTCTTTTTCTCCAAGTTCTGTCTTTCATCAAGTTTGCATGCTACAGACAAACCAATGGGACACTATCCCACCATTGGAAACCTTAAGAAAACAGAGTCCAAAGACTTCTATCACTTTTATCCTCGAAGGAGGAAAAAGGAAATTCCTATTTAAAATCTTCTTTACTGGAAATAGTTTTCCATAGAGACAAGGAAGGACACCAAACGTATGCAGAATAGCAACCTAGTAGGAGATGAAACATAGGTGGTCTTTTTCCTGCTGCTTTTAGAAGAATTGTAATTGTACGGTATAGTGCTTTGGAGCTCTGTAAACACCCTTTAAAAATACACTGGAATTACTCTGTTGTTTTAATGAGTGACTCATCTGATAAAAGTAATGCTGCTCATCCCTTCTGGCACTGTCGGATCTAAAAGCAGGGACTAATAATGCTTTTACTGCCCTTACTCTGTGCTCAGCCTCTCGGTCTCGACTATATTTTTGGATTGAGAATAACTGGTGTCCTCAGGATACTTTTGTGATTGGACCTGTTAGTTGGTTAACTTGGTAATTTCATAAAAACAGTAAGCTGCTGGAATAAGATAGAAATAAAGCATGTGCCACTTTATTTAAAAAAAATACCTTCTATTTAGATTTAAAATAGTTGTAGTCCTGAGAGGAGTGTTTGTAGATTAAATACGGATCACAGGCTATAGCATTTCTAGTCCTTCTAAATGAGTAAATTTCCTATAGTGGTACATCTAAACAGTGCAGAATGACTCCAGGAAAGTAAACCTAAACCAAAACTCCAAAGCTAGGGGAGAGAATATAATTTTTCTGCTTGCATGGATTCAAGGGACTTCCTTGCAGTTAAAGCAAATTCAACTTTTAATAAAGAATATCCATTAGTATGGGTCCAGAAGTACACATCTTGCTTTCTTTCCCAGAGCTGCATATGCACTGGGCTAACACATCTAAGCACTTGTCAATGATGTGGCTGGATCATGACCTTTGACTTTGTCTCAGGTGCCATTAAAACCAGAACAAAAATAATTACCTAATATTTCTTAAGAACAAAATTTGAGTTTCATCTCAACTATGCATGTAACATTGACAGAGTAGTCTTTTTATGTTTAAAAGAAATAATTTTTTGTAAAATAATTTAATTTCAATGTTAAATAGTGAAAAAAGAAAAAGATAACAGTCTAGGATAAAACTGGTAAACTAGTAATAGAAAATATATTACAGTAGGGGCCCGGTGCACAAAAATTTGTGCACTGGGGCAGTGGGGGAGGGGGGTCCCTCAGTCCGGCCTGTGCCCTCTCACAGCTTGGGACCCCTCTGGGGATGGCCACCTGCTGGTGTGCCTGGCCAGCCTGGGTGAGGGGCCAATGTCTGTTTGCAGGCTGGTCAAGCACCCCAGTGGAGATCCTCACCCCAGGGGGTGTGGCAAGCCTCGATGAGGGGCCAAGGGCAGTTTTCAGGCTGGCCACAGCTCCCACTGACCCTCTGGGCCATTGCCTGGGAAGCAATGGAGTGGCGCTGGCCACCCCATAGGCTTCCCAGGAGGGGGCATGGGGTCCCCCGGCTGGTCCCGTCCCCCCACCCCCCAGGCTTCTTCACCTGCGAGGCCGTTCCGGTGTTGCTGGCCACCCGATGGGCCTTCCAGCAGGGGGCCGCGGGGTCCCGCCGGCTGGTCCCCGCTTCCCCGGAAGGCTTCTCTGCTGGGAATGTGCTGGGAATGTGCTGGCCCAGGGCACCAGTTGCCTTCTCAGGACCCAGGCTCCCAAGATGGCGGAGCCCAGGGTTGCGGCCTCCACCATCTTGGCTGGGCTAATTTGCATACAGTCACTCTTATTGGCTGGTGGGCGTGGCTTAGGCCATCCCGAAGAAACAGTTAATTTTAATATTATGCTTTTATTAGTTTAGATATAAGCATTCTTTATAGTTTAAGGGCTATGCTCTCTAACCTTTAATAATCTCCCAGAAAAATAACTGCCCTGGGTCAAAACTTTTTGTGTTGATTTTTTCTTCTGCTATATTCAGGCTGCAGAGAAATGTTGGAGAAAGTCTCTAGTGCCATAGACACATAGCCTGTCACCATGATGGGTCCTTGATCTTGCTCTGTAACCAAAGCTTTTCCAAACAGCCCCTCCTAATTACTTTCTGCAGATATGAGAGTCCTTCACTGCTTTCCTCATGCCTCTGTCAGACTCCTCAGATCTAGCCGATGGCATTGGCTAGTGATTATTCTGCAGAGTAAGAATAAGTCACCAGTATACAACATGGTTGGGGACCAGAAATGCTTGTTGAATTAAATGCTTAGTATTCCTGTTTGAGTTGACATAAAATATTCTGTCAAACTGTACTCTCTCTGAAAATCTTGTGAAGACAGATTTGTGCTGTTACTCTAAAGGGTAGATATTTTGTGGCACATCTGTCTGCATGTTATGAGAAAGTGCTAGTAATAACAGCATATAATTTAGGTATCACTAATTTAAAATTTCATATCAAAGTTGCCCATCAAGTCATAAAAAACTTTCTGGCTAATATGACTTTTGTCAATGTTTATAAATGGCTTTTATTCAGAATGTGGGAAAGTATCATCTATGATTTTGTTTTACTATTGATTTGGGTTTTACTGAAGAGAAAAATATTTTATTTCATTAAAATATTTAGTTTCTTTAAAAAATGGACAGACTATTGCTACTACTACTAAATTTCTTGATGTGGAAACAGATGATCTTGGTAAATCTGTAAGAAGTAGTCTTAGTGAATATATTTTGATGATTCCTTTAGATTTTTCTTAACTAGAAGGTTTTCATGATCTCAATTTTGTAATGAAAATGTCTCTTTATTACTTGAGCACACCCATCTTCCACACTCCATTTCAGTCTTCTATAGGAAGAAGACCTTGATGGGATTTTAAAGTGTCACTAGAATACTAGTGTGAATGCTTTATTTGATGTAAATACCACTTAATGCAGTGCAGGGCTCTTATACAATGGACTTAGGCACAAGAATATATGGTTATGGGAACAGGAACTTGATTTAAATTTCAATCAAGCTCCATAACTCCACAACTTTCAAAGGAAGTTTGGAAAGTTGCATAATCTCTGTGGAACTAGTTTCTTCATCTGTAAAAATGGGTATAACAAAATACTAGTGTCTGAGGAATAATCTGAAGATGGAGCAATGAATCCAAGTAGCAGAATGCCTGGAAAATTTCATGTGCTAAGGGAGTATTAGCTGTTAATAATGTAAATAATTTTGGTAGGAGAATAAAGAGAAGAAAAAAAAGAAAGGTGCAATTTCTAGGCATTTGCTATTCCTTTATTCCAGATGCAGCCTGCCAGCCAGCCAGAGGACAGAATTGGCCTCCTGGGAGGAGACAGAGTGGGGAAAGTTGAGCTGGATAGTGGCCAAAAGCAGACTTTACCAGCTTAATAATTTTATTATGGACCTGGACATATGAAATATCAACAAAAAAGATAAATAAGGAAAAACCCCACAAAAATGACTTCCAAGAATGAGTCAAAAATACTTTTGAAGCTCATGAACAGTTCAGTCCACACGTTTTTAGATTTCAGTTCCTAGGATGAATCAATTACATTAATTTAATTCTTATCAAGCCTTATTTATTGACTCAGGAGTTACTAGAGAAAACTGGAGGCTCTTTGGAATCCTTTTTGAAACTTTAAACAAATTTTATTAATGTATAATTAACATACAATAAAATACACTTACTTTAATTATACATCTCAATGCACATTGTATATACCTGTGCAACCACTGCTAAAATCAAGATGAGGAACACCTCCATTACTCCCTTCCCAAACTGTCTGATTTTCCTTTGCAGCTATTTCCCCGCTATGTTTTAAACAGCAGCTGATGCACGTTTTTGAATTACAGATTAAGATTTTTTTTTGTTGTCGTTCTTGAATTTTATGTACATTTTGGAACCAAATAGAATATACTCTTATATCTGGCTTATTTCATTCAGCATATGGGTCTTTTAAAGTCAGATCTGTTTCTATAGAAAAGGCTTTATACTTTATGCAGACTGTCAACTTTTTTTTAGTTAGGACTTTGGAAACTGCCAAACCATACAGGAAAACAGAATTAAGAGACAGAGATCATGCCCCAACCGGTTTGGCTCAGTGGATAGTGCGTTGGCCTGCTGATTGAAAGGTCCCAGGTTCGATTCTCGTCAAGGGCATGTACCTTGGTTGCGGGCACATCCCCAGTAGGAGGTGTGCAGGAGGCAGCTGATTGATGTTTCTAACTCTCTATTCCTCTCCCTTCCTCTCTGTAAGAAATCAATAACATATATTTTTTTTTTTTAAATAAAGATCACTATAGGCCTACATGCTTCAGCTTAGCTTGGGCATGGCCTTGGTGACTCATTCCAGATGATTAACGTTTAAGATGCATGGCTGAGGATGACTCTGTCAGAGAGTATAAATAACGCCTCTTACTCCATTATGCTGTAATGTCCTTGAGTGAATTCTTCACTGAGATTCAACTCAAAACATAGTAGGATGCAGTTTTGTGGGTTATTTCTTTTTGTTTTTAATTTTTAGAGTATATCTGTTTTAAAATTTTCCTTCAGTGTTGGGGATTAGCAAAGATCCATAATCTCTAATGGATCTTTGTTTGAACTTCCCAGTTATTATATTAGGCTATGTCTAAAATTAGGGATTTAGTTAGACCTTGAAAACGGGTAATGTTTTAATTACGAGGAGGGAAAATATCAATAAAGGCCAAATGTTTGGAAGGATACAGAGGTAACTGTTGAGACAGGTAGTATAATCTAATCTAATAAAAGAGTAATATGCGAATTAACCTTCACCCCATTACACCCACAAGCCACACCTGCAAGCCACACCCACCAACCAATCAGGAGCAAATATGCAAATTAACTCAACTAAGATGGCAGCAGCCAAGGAGCTGGAGTTGTCCCGGGCAATGGAGAAAGCCAGGGCCCTGTAGGCCCTGAGCTCTACTCAAGGCTACAAAGTTTCAATTATAGAAGATAAACAAACCCCAGATACCTGCCAGGCTGGGATGTTGGGTTACCAGGGGCAACCCAGGCTTTGAGTGGGGGACCAAGGCAACTAAGTTTCAATTATAGAAATTAAATAAATCCCAGATAGCTGCTTCCAGCCAGCCTTGCTGGGACCTTGGGTCAATGGGAGCTATGGCTAGCCTGCAAACAGCCCTCAGCCCCTCACCCAGGCTAGCCACACCCCATGGGGTGAGGGTCCCCACTGGGAGACTTGGCCAGCCTGCAAACAACCATCAGCCCCTCACCCATGCTGGCCAGGCATGCCAGCAGGTGGACATCCCCCAAGGGGTCCCAGACTATGAGAGGGCACAGACCTGGCTGAGGAAACCCCCCGAGTGCACAAATTTTTGTGCACTGGACCTCTAGTATACCATATAATCTCTTGTATCCATTGTACCAGAAGCCACTTGAGAACAAAGATGCTGCCTAGAGCCACTCTATTCTTAACATCAAGCACAGTTCTAGGTAACAGTAGATGATAAATATTGATTGCAAAGTGAAGGGTGCATGGACCTTCATGGCAAGCCCTGGGCCAGTGATGAGTAGTTCTGTCTCTGCTCTACCTACACAGTGAAGAACCAAGACCAAGTACTCATTTAAGAAAGGAGCACAACTGTGTCTGACTCAGGAGAATACAAAGGCCACTTAAGAAGCAGTACTTCCCCCTCTAAGCTACTGGGAACACTGAACCTAAAAAGCTTATTTGAAAAAAATTGACAAAGATTCACTTTTGCTCAATTTGAAATTTAATGTTTCTATTAATTTGTACTTTTCAATTGAAACAACTTTATGGGTCCTTCAGAGGAATCTTTGGATCAACTTATCCTCTTATGGGAAAGATGAATTTTATTTACAAGCTCTCAAAACATTTTACTTTCTAACATTTTTAGGTAAAAATCAGAATAATGTAAGTCATCAAAACCAGTAAGCTATTTTAGAGATATGGGAGGAAATAAGGTAAAATAGAGAGATATATCTATATGTGTGTTCTCAGCATATCCCAACAAACGGGCTTTTTAAAAATATGGCCTCTTAATATAATGTTGATCTTAGTCAAAACCATGAATTTCTTGAAAGGGAGCAAGCCTAAATTTAGGAATTAAATATATTATTATTCAAGGATTATTGTTCCCTTTCCACACTGAATCTGAATTCCTTACTGAAGGAGAGAAGTGCAGTGATTGATATATTTTGAAAAATCTGTGAGTTTTATTAAAAAGAACAACTCAGCATTTTTATAATTTTACTACTGTTCTTAATTACATTTAAAATGTCATTTAAAATGTGCATGTCACTAATAAAATTTCTTCCTAATAAACTATTCGGAATAACTAAACACAAATAATCAAACAGGGTCTTAAGTGAATGGCTGCTTTTTACATGGCACTAAGCTTTTCAAATTGTCTGAATTGGTGCCAAACTTTAACAAATAACTGAGCAAGTGAATGGCAGGTGTCCAATCCCAACAGTCAGACCTGTGAATTTTCACATCAGAGATTAGCAGTTTTTCTTTGCCATAAGTTGAGCAGAGACAGAAATATTCTTTTGTAAAACTGACAATAAAATTTAATAAGATTCCATAGAAAAGAGTAATTTCTTACGACATATCAGAGTTCTATTTATTGCCAGCATAAAGGTGAAATGTCCTATCCTGTTCAATAATTAGGCTGAAATTGGGTTAAATTGACATTTCCCCCCAGTTTATCATCATTTGTTGATTAATCGATACATTAAAAAAATATTACTTTGTAAAGTCAATGGAAAATGTCCCTGTTCTACCTATGAACATGTTGTAAAATATCAACCAATGCAATATTAGTATAATTGTCCTAAGATACTAAATATGAACATTTCTTGGTTGAACTGATCTGCATTATCTCTTGGTATTTTAATAACTAAATTCATAATAATGAGGATTGACCTTCTTCTGTGTTCTGTAAAAATTCAGTTATACCTACTGCTCATAATCATGCCCCATGCCTTTTTCTCTTTCTGTCTTTGTTTACATTTTTCTTCTGCGTAGAATATATCTTACCTTCTTAAAATATAACTCCTTCAAGATCAAATCCATATTTCCTCTTTTCTACTAACAAATGATAACAACATCTTCTGAAACTTACAGTTTTAATTAGAAGTAGAGGCTCAGTGCACGAATTCATGCACGAGTGGTGTTACTCAGCCTGACCTGTAGGATCGGGCTGAAATCAGCTCTCCTGTCCCCTGAGGGGTCTAGATTTCGAGATGGTGCAGGTCAGGCCAAGGGACCCCACTGGTGCATGATTAGGGCTGGATATGAATGCAGTAAGTTGGCCAGTTGGGGAGAGACTGCAAGAGGGCTCCAGGGAATGTCCAGCACATCTCGCTCAGTCCCAATTGGCTGGACCCCAGCAGCAAGCTAGCCTACTAGTTGGAGCATCTGACCCCTGGTGGTCATTGCACATCATAGTGAGCGGTTGAATAGCCTTAGCATATCATTAACATATTATGCTTTGATTGGTTGAATGGATGACTGGATGACTGGACACTTAGTATATTAGGCTATTATATAGGATATTTATATTGAACATCAACTACATACTGTACTATGAATCAGGCACTGTCAAGCTTCTATTGTGATAGGGAAGAGAGATAACTTAGCATACTATTAAAATAAAAGATGATATCTGCTCTTACTAGTTCTGTTCAACAGTATGATCTAGTCAAAGCAATTAGGCAGAGAAAGAAATAAAAGGCATTCAGATTGGATTTGTAGGAGTAAAACTATTTTTATTTGCAAATGATTTGATTTTGTTTATAGGAAACTTCAAGGGTTCCATAAATAAAACCTATTAACATTGAATTCACCAATGTTCAAAATATAAGATTTACATACAAAATTCAATTGCATTTCTATGCACTGGCAATAAATGGTCTGAAAATGAAATTAGGAAAGCAATTCCAAATACATACCATCAAATGGAGTAAAATACTAACCAAAGAAGCATAAGATTTGTACACTGAAAATGACAAAATATTATGTAAATATTAAAGAAGAACTAAGTAGATGGGAAAATGTCTCATATTCTTGGACTAGTAGATTTACTGTTGTTAATATGAAAACAATTACCAAAATGATTTACATATTTATCACAATCCATATCAAAACCCAAACTACCATTTTTTAGAAATTGATAAACCAATTCAAACCTCATATAGATAATCAAAGGACTCAGAATAACCAAAACAATCCTAAAATTGGAGAACAAAGTTGGAGGACTCATACTACCTGATATCAAAACTCACTGTTAAATTATAGTAATCAAGACTGTGTGGTATGATTTACTGCCATAGATCAGTGGAATGGAGTCCTCAATAAATCCTTTTACTTTTGGTAAATTAATTTTTTTTACACAGGTGCAAAGACAGTTCTATGAAAAAAAAATAGTCTTTTGATATAATGATGCTGGAACATTGGTGTATCTGCATGTAAAAGAATGATATTGAAACTCTTCTTCATTCCAAATTAATATAGAAAAATTAACACAAAATGAATTATATACTTAAAGGAAAGATTTTAAACTATAAATGTCTTAGGAGAAAATCTAGGCCCAAATCGTCATGACCTTGGGTTAGGCAATGATTTCTCACAAATTATACCAAAAGCACAAGTGACAAAAGAAAATAAATTGTGGTAGACAGAAAAAAAGCTCCACAAAGATGTCCACATTCAAATCTTGTAACCTGTGTTACCTCACATGCAAATGAGATTCTGCACATGTGATTAAGGTAAGGATCTCAACATGAGAAGGTTATCCTGGATTATCTGGGTGGCCCAGATGTTTTACAAGGGTCCTGATAAGAGAAAAGGGATCACAGGAAAGTCAGTCAGAGGAGGAAATGTGACAGAAGCTAAGCTCAGAGTGAGGTGGGACCATGATGCAATAAGCACATGCATCATGCAGAAGCTGGGATAGGGAAGCAAACAGATTCTCTCCTAGAACCTCCAGAAGCAATGCAGGCCTGCCAACACCTTGATTTTTGCCCAGTGAGACCCATTTTGGTCCTTTGATGTCTAGAACTTTAATATAATGATTTTATGTTGGTTTAAGCTATTAAGTTTGTGGTAATTTGTTAGAGCTGCAGTAGAATACATAGATAAAGGTACTTAGCTATATATTAGGACTTCCTTAAAATTAAATCTTTTGTGCTCAAAGGACAATATCAAATAAGTGAAAAGATAACTTCTAAAATGGGAGAAAGTATTTGCATATCATATATTTGACAAGTTGTATCCAGGAAATAGGAACAACTTTACATTCAACAGTAATGCCAAAAAAGACAACTGAAATGAGAAAAGAATTTGAATGCACATTTCTCCAAGGAAAATATAAAAATGGTCAATAACCGCATGAAAGGCTTCTCAACATTATAATTAAGGAAATGCAAAGGCAAACCACAATGAGCTAAAGTAACATTTCACAACCACTACGATACCTATGTTAAAAAAGATGGACAGTAATAAGTGTTGACAAGGATGTAAGGTATTAGAAGCCTCATACTTTCCTGGTGGAAATAACAAATGAGTCAGCTATTTTGGAAAACAGTTGTTGGTTACTCAAAATGTTAAACAGAAAATTACTTAACATTCCACCAATTTCATTATTTGGTATATACTCAAGAACATTTAAAAGAGTTTTACACAAAAACTTGTGCATGAATGTTAGCATTATTTGCAATACCATCTAATAAAGAGGGGATATGCTATTGGCCTTCATACCATTGCAAAGATGGTGGCACCCACAGCCAATAAGGATGGAATATGCTAGTTGACTGCCATGCCCTCAAAGATGGCAGTGCTGAAGCCCCAAGATGGTGGCACCCAGTTCCCTCAGCCCTGCCTGGGCGGCAGGCGTGTGGAGTTCCCCTCAGCCCCCCACCTGCCCAGGGTTGGCCTGAGGCTCAAGTAGCTAGGGCTGGTTGAGGCTTGAGCTGCTGGCAGTGGCAGCAGCAGAGGTGTTATGGGATGTCACCTTCCCCTGATTGCCAAGTTGCATTCTATTCCTGAGGGCTCCCGGACTATGAGAGGGAGCAGGCCAGGCTGAGGGACCCCCCCCCCCCACCTCCGAGTACACAAATGGCCTCTAGTCATTTATAATACTCAAAAAGTGGAAACAACCCACATGTCTATCAACTTGTGAATGGATAAAAAAATGTGGAATAACTATTAATGGAATATTATCCTATATAATAAAAGGATAATATGCAAATTGACCCTAACAGCAGAACTGCTGGGAATGACTGGTCACTATTACACACACTGATCACCGGGGGGCAGACAATCAATGCAGGAGCTGCCCCTGGTGGTCAGTGCACTCCCACAGGGGGAGCTCTGCTCAGTCACAAGCCAGGCTGATGGCTGCCAGTACAGTCGTGGTGGTGAAAGCCTCTCCTGCCTCCTCAGCAGCACTGAGGATGTCCAACTGCAGCTTAGGCCTGCTCCCCACTGGCAAATGGACATTCCCCGAGGGCTCCCAGGCTGCCAGAGTGATGTCTGACTGCCAGCTTAGGCCCGATCCCCCAGGGAGTGGGCCTAAGCCAGCAGGTGGACATCCCCCGAGGGATCCCAGACTGCGATAGGGAATAGGCTAGGCTGAGGGACTCCCCCTCCCCCGAGTACACAAATTTTTGTGCACTGGGTCTCAAATTCAGTAATAAAAAGAAATGAAATAATGACACATACTACAATATGGATAACCTAAGTGAAAGAAGCCAAGCACAAAAGGCCATATACTTTATAATTTCATTTATAAGAAATGTCCTGACCACATGAATGCAAAGGAAGAGAAAGTAGATTAGGGATTTCAAGGCTAGGGAGTGTGTGGTAGGGAATAGGGAGTGAATGTTACTTAAGCATGGGCTTTCTTTTGGAAATAATGAAAATGTTCTAGTGGTTATGCATGCAGAACTCTATGAATATACTGAAAACTACTGAATTATGCACAATAAAAAGGTGAAGTTTATGGTGTGTGAATTAGATCTCAATAAACCGGTTACTAAATTATGAAAAATAAAATTAAGTGCAATAAGTGCTCTGAGAGATAAAGTGCAAGGTGCTGCAAGAACCTAGGAGTGCATGCCAACATGACTCATGATGTTATGGACAGCTTCTTTATAGAGGAGATGTTTAAGTTGGGAAATAAAGTAATCTGCTTACTCATCTTATATTTTATTGTAGACAATGACTACTAAAGAAGCTGAAACATGATTAGGGATCAGGGACAAGGCACATTAAGAAGGTGTTATTAGAACAAATCATGTTGCAGTCCTATAAAGTACATGGAAGGCCACTTACAGAACACTGTGCAATGCCCAGCCCAGGTCCCTTCAGCACTCACAATCCTCATATTGACATCCTTCTTCAAGCCTCTGTGACTTTTGCATTAAAGAACTTTCTTTTAGTCCTCATGGGGGAGGATGTCAGGAAATGCCTGAGGATAGACATACCCTGGAGCTGACCTCAGCTACTAAAAAATGGATATTAGAAGATAAATATTCTAAATTCCTCATTCCTTAGGAGAAAGAACTCTTAGAAGCATCGCAGACCATGTCCCAGAGGTGCCCAGTAGAGCTAAATCTCTGATCTCTGCAGGATAACCTGTTCATTAATGCATATACTATACTTAGTTGCTTTCCTTCCTTCCCTTTGTTTCTTATTTCATACTGATGCTTCCTAGGGTCATCTTACAGAAAACTTAGTTATACTCAAATCCTTATATTTTGTCACCTGGAGAAACCATTTCAGGTGCTACCGAAACAGGGACTATGAGTTAAGACATTAGGGGATACTGAGTACATTCAATAATGGTACATTCAATCTTGTTGATTAACATAGGTGGCGAGGGTAGAGCATGGAGACACTTTATTTTTCACCAGAGTTGTGGCAAAAAGTGCTAAGTATAGTCTGATGCCACTTCTTTAGGAAGTAGTCATTTAAACGAGAAAATTAAAACAAGCTTAATTTTTTTTGAATTAGTGTTTTAGATTTCTTTGGAAAAAATACCCAGAGTGAAATTGCTGGATAATATGGTGGTTCTGTTTTTAATTTTTTGAGAAATCTCCACACTGTTTTCCATAGTAGCTGAACCAATTTTCAAAAGTGAATTAGTGTTCCCTTTTCTCCATATCCTGAACAACAATTGTTTGTTGATTTATTGATGATAGCCATGCTGACAGGAATGAGGTAATATCTCATTATGGTTTTAATTTTCATTTCTCTGATGATTAGTGATGTTGAGAATCTTTTCATTTTTTTATTAACTCTCTGCATATCTTTGGAGAAATATCTATTCAGGTCCTCTGCCCATTTTTTAATCTACTGTTTTTTTGTTTGTGTTTCATTTTTTGTGTTAAATTGAATGAATTCCTCATATATTTTGGGCATTATCCTTTATTAGATGTATCATTGGAAAATATATTTTCCCTTGTCGTAGACTGTCTTTTTATTTTTCCCCTATGTGCATTGCAGCATTATTTACATAGCCAAGATATGGAAGCAACGTCAATGTCCATTAATAGACAAATGGATAAAAAAGATGTGGTACATACATACAATGAGATATTCCTCAATTATCCAAAAAATGAAATCTTGCCATTTGAGACAACATGAATGGACCTAGAGGATAATATGTTAAATGAAATAAGTTAGATGGAGAAAGACAAATATCATATGATTTCCCTTATATATAGAACCTGAAAAACAAAATACAGAAACAAGCAGAACAGAAGCAGAATCATCGATACAGAGAATACACTGACGGTTTTCAGATGGGAGGTGAGCTAGAGAAATGGGTGAAAAAGGTGAAGGGATTAAGAAGTACAATTTGCCAGTTATAAAAACAGTCATGGGGATCTGAAGTACAGCATAGGGAATATAGTCAGTAATAACTATGCATGGTGTCAGATGGATCACTTACTGGTGCAATCACTTCATAAAATGCATATATGTCTAATCACTATGTTGTATACCTGAGACTAATATAAAATTTTATATCAACTACTAGAGGCCCGATGCAAAAATTCGTGCATGGGTAGGGTCCCTAGACCTGGCCAGTGATCAGGACTGATCTGTGGGGTGACTGGCAGGGCAATCCGGACCCTCACTGGCACCCATCTGGGCCAGCCTGGTGCCACCCACTTGCTGGCTTTGCTCAATGTTTTCCCCCTGGTGGTCAGTGCATGTCATAGCGATCAGTCATTCTGTGGTCATTTCACCATTCGGTCGATTTTCATATTAGGGTTTTATTATATAGGATAATTAAAAAAATCTAAACTCAACAGAAAAAAATGTTTAATTTTTATAAGATCAAATAGAAGATGGAAATATTATTAAAAGAGATGATATAATAGCTATGGTTTTCATCTGTCAATCTACCCTTCCACATTTTCATACAAAGAATCTCCCTCCCCCCTACCTCCTGCCACCCCTAGAGCTCAGAAGTGAACATGTGGCATAGGCTGGACCAGATCTAATAAGTTCCCCTCCACCTTCAGCAGTTGGTTCTAAACTGACTGACTTAGTCTGTTCAGGCTGCTATAGCAAAATATCATAAACTAGGTGGCCTAAAATCACCAGCTTTCTGGAAGATGGGAAGTCCAAGATGAAGGTCCTGGCAGATTTGGTGTCTGATGAGAGCTTCCTTACTGGCTCAAGGACGGCCATCTTTTCACTGTGTCTTCACATGGCAGAGATGGCAAAGGAGATTTCTGGAAGCTCTAATTAAGGATGCTAATATCCTTAATTAGAGCTGTTCTAATTAGGAGTGCTGTGCTCATGAACAGCGAGGACACAGCCTATTGCATTGATTAATGGAAGCCTACCAGGGATTGTATAACCTGAGATGAAGAAAGAGAATGTTTCTTGCCCTTTGTTTTGCTGAGTGGTTTGCCAAAATTGAATGATGCAAGCCAGGAGCTAGGGGTGGACAAAGGTCATATACAGTGGAAAAGAATTAGAATAATATACATAAGGCTATAATAAAGAGTGAAGGGTAGATTGGGATAGGGAGAGAGAAACTGAATCTGAAAAAGAAAAGGAATTAATGAATTATGAAAACCTATTAGGCACTCTGTACTTCTTAGTTATGGAAAATCATGATCAGTCACTTTTGGGGGCTTTAGTTGGCTTGCATGGGGTCTATCAAAGAGCTATCTCTCCTGAGCACTTAGCGTGTACCAGACTCTAAGTGCTGTATCTATATTCTCATTTAATCCTTACAGCAACTCTGTGTGTGATATGTTCTATTAGCATTTAAAATTTGTACCCTCAGTGTCAGCATCTTCTCTGGAAAATACAAGCTGCACAATAAATGCTTGTTCAATGAATGAGAGATGAACGAATTTCATGGAATTGCTGGATTAGAAAAATATGGAAGCTTTTATTTAAAAAGAATGATTTTATTATTTAAATAAACATCTGTATATTTCTCAAATGCCCCAAGCTCTTGACATAAAGAAGATAACTAGCTAAGATTGTTACTTTTATCCAGACATTTTGAATCCTGAAAATATAGACTACAGAATAATAAAGAATAAGTAACTTAATTGGCAAGTGCCTCAGTTTACTCATTAACATAGTAGGGGATAAGGTTGTCTTCTCTCTACATTACTAAAATATGTTGAGGATTATGTGGGATTAAAGTAATTAAAAATAAATCTGAATGGAACATGAAGCTTTTCAGAGAATATGCTATTTATACACAAGGTAATCATTTCAACTTCTAATGGTGGCTAAGAAAGAATTTCTCTTGGAAAGTAATCACATGTTATCTAGGGATTATATTTTGGCTTGAAGACAGATGCTGTTTTATATTATTTTAATCCAAGTTCCAAATACAGGGATTTAAATAAAGAGCAGGTAATGATTAATAAACAGGAATGTTTATTCTCTTCTCCTCCTAAGCATTAAAGACAGATGTTTTAGTTGTTGGGACCTAAAATTTTTATCAATTTTTCAAAGTAAAGAGAACTCAATATATGCATTTGAAATCTAATCTAATAAAAGAGTACTATTGAAATCGACCATTTCTACGGGACGCCTAAGCCATGTCCACCAGACAATCAGAGCGGCTGTATGCAAATTAACCCAGCCAAGATGGAGGCTGGCAGTCACGGAGCTAGAATAAACAGCAGGCTTCTGTTGCACTAGGAGTAAACTGTCTGCCTAGGCCAGCTGTGCTTCTCCCAGCTCAGGCAACATAGTTGCAATTATAGAAGCCATGGAGCTGAAGCAGACAGGAGGCTTCATTACCTGTCTAGGCCTTAACTTAAAAGAACAGTGTATCAATTATAGAAGATAAACCCCAGAAACCTGATTCTAGCCATCTTTGCTGGGACATTGGGTCATTGGGAGCTGTGGGCAGCCTGAAAGCCTGCAAACAGCCCTCAACCCATCACCCAGGCTGCCCAGGCACCCCAGTAGGGACCCAAAACCTGAAGGGGCTGTGGGCAGCCTGAAAATGCTCCTCAGCTCCTCACCCAAGCTACCTAGGCACCACAGTAGGGACCCAAAACCTGAAGGGGCTGTGGGCAGCCTGAAAACGGCCCTCAGCCTGTCACCCAGGCTGGCCACACCCCAATGGGGTGAGGGCTCCCACTGGGGGGCTTGGCCAGCCTGCAAACAGCCATAAGCCCCTCACCCAGGATGGCCAGGCATGCCAGTAGGTGAACATCCCCAGAGGGGTCCCAGACTGTAGAGGGCACAGGCTGGGCTGAGGGAGCTCCCGAGTGCACAAATTTTGTGCACCATGCCCCTAGTATAACTATATTTTAAAAATCTTGATCATTCCACACCCCAAAGTCTAGCATCCTAAATTTTCTGAAGATGAATTAGAAATCAATTACATAGTATTAAAGAGAATTCTCAAGATTAATCAAAGGCTCTAATTCACATTAAAACAAAGAGTTGCAAAGTTCTCTGTTCCCACTGGAAAGCTCCTTCTTGTCATTCAGAGCTCAGTGTAACTTTCACGTCCTGAGAGAGAGATGTTTCCACTGGTCACCAATCTAATCTAACTTTCCCCTCTCACATCATTCTTTCTAAAGTCTCTGCATAACACTACATTTATTCATTTATTTACTTGCACATTATCTGTTTCCCCTCAGGCTCTGAGATTGAAGATCTTGTCTGTCTTCCTTACCTCTCCCTCTCTCTCCACTACTCAACACAACACATTGTAGGTTCTCACTGAAGGTTTATTGACCTAATGAGTTATGAATAAAAACCATAATTTGGATTTAAAAAAAATCTTAAATTTTCACAAGATGGTGTTATTTACCTATCAAAGAGAGTGATCTGACCACAATATTTGCTCACTCACCAGAGTTAGAAGTTTATGAGAGAGACCTAGTTGAATATGACAAAGAGGGTTGAAGTGGTAACTAATCTTGAATTAAGATAAAATGTTTTGAACAATGTTATAACATCAAAGGGTACTGATAACCAAAATATGATCTTATTAAGAATATAAAATAACTCCAAAGATTTTTTTTTAATCATTTGATTTACTACTTTGTTTGAGTAGAGCATTGGTCATGTAGCATAAGCCTAGCAACTATACACTCTAACTTAAACAAAACAAAGGAAAATATGCCATATATATATATATATATATATATATATATATATATGATATAGATATAGATATATTTATAGCCTTTAAGTTGTAGTGTTTGTCCTGTAATTGGTACTGTTACCTTCAATTTATATTAAAAATACAGAGTATTGTAATTACTCAAAATCAATAAGAAACCAGAGTAATGGAAAATGATTAAAATCTCAGAACCCACTTACAGAGGAGGGTTTAGTATACAATTTAAAAACATTTCCACCAAAAGGATTTAAAATAATTTCAACGTGAATGATTTTATATTTGGTCACATGTAAAAGTAATCACCGTCCCATTTCTAAAACACAGATTTTTAAAGATTCCCCTTTTGGCGCTGCATTTTTTTTAATGGAAAATTTTAAATGAAATATTGGGGTTTATTTTTACTACACTAACATGGAAGACCGGCCATTGGAAGGATGCCCCATCTCTTTATTCCTCCTACTCTCACAAGCATTTTCTATTTAGCTCTTCAATGGCAGCCTGTAGCATTGTTACTGTGTAACTAGCTAGTTAGTAATATTTTAAAAAATATTTTTATTGATTTCAGAGAGGAAGGGAGAGGAAGAGAGAGAGAGAGAGAAACATCAATGATAAGAATCATTGATCAGCTGCCTCCTGCACGCCCCCTACTGGGGACTGAGCCCACAACCCAGGCATGTGCCCTTGACTGAATCAAACCCGGAACCCTTCAGTCTGCCGGTGGATGCTCTTCCCACTGAGCTAAACCAGCTAGGGTGTGTTATTAATATTAATAGTAGGAAAAAAGCAAAGGGAAGGCCAGGCATTGTAAGCATGGTTATCTGGGCAGCTTCACCAGGAAGCTGCAACTAACTTACACTCCTCAGGGAACCACCATTTCCCACTAATCTGGGAGTTAGGGGGTGGGGGGTCCAACAAAGGGAACATGGATGCATGCCCAGTGAAGTCAGGGTGATGGAGGGAAGGTGCTTACCTGTCCGTTTAACCTGGCTAGGGGATGGAGCCAATGCAAGTGCCTGAAATCTTGGCGGGTTAAAATCTCTAAGACAAGTAATTCTCTGTCCCTTGTTCCCTTTGCTTTGCTCCTGTTTCCTGGCAGCCAAGCTACTCTGACACATGGCTCTAGAAGCCATACAGTCCAGAGCCATGCAGACCCCACATGCAATGGAACACAGCTGAGAACACAAGCTTACCTAGCCAGGACTGCAAATATAGAGCAGAAACTCTGGGCAATGGCTTCGATCTTAGCCCTGCTGAAGACAAAATGGACTTTTCCAAGGCAGGATGGAAGTAGATGAGACCTTGGAAACCTAGGGGTTTAATTCCACAGAAATAAAGGTCTCCAAGATACCTCATTCCCCCACGTGGGCCTCAGGAACTACTAGTTTCTGTGCTACACCAAGAGCTCCACTTCCTTCAGCAACAGGTGGGGACCCTGTTGCTGATGGAAGTGAATACACAGAAAGCACCCACCAACAGCATGATACTGTATCAATAATTAAGACATAAATAATGAAAATATAATATTACTATAGCTAAATTTAGTGGATGCTTACTGTATACAAGCCCTGTTACTAGGACTTGAAGTCTATTATCTTTTTTAGTCTTCAGAATAACAATATGAGATAATACTATTATTATGGCAGTTTTATAATTGAATAACTAGCGATGAAGTTAGCTTAGTGAATGAAGGTCCATCTTATTTCAGAGCTTACAAGCTTAAGTGCCATTATTTTGCCTATAGCAATAAACACACCTCCAGAGAGAGTAAGGAGAATCAATAATTTTTGAAATGCAATGTATCAGGTTTATATATAAATAGGCCCTAACTAACAATTTCACAATTTCAGAGACTTATAATAGCAAACATTTATTTTCCCTCTTAGGTTCAAGTCACTCTTATTTTCATTTTGGGACCAGTAGCTCCTAGGGCATACTCTTCCCATGAAGAAGTAAAAGAGGAGAAGAGTTTTATACAAACTTCTAGAGGCTGGTGCGCAAAATTTGTGCATGGGGGCAGGGGCTCAGCCCAGCCTGCACCCTCTCCAATCCAGGACCCCTTGGGGGATGTACGACTGCCGGTTTAGGCCCGATTCCGGAGATTGGGCCTAAACCAGCAGTCAGACATCTCTCTCACAATCCTGGACTGCTGACTCTTAATGGCTCACCTGGCTGCCTGCCTGGTAGTTCCTAACTGCCCCTCCTGTTGGCCTGATCACCCCTCACTGCCTCTGCATGCCAGCCTGATTACCCCTAACTGCTCCACCCCCACCAGCTGGTCACCCTTAACTGCCCTACACTGCCAGCCAGGTCACCCCCAACTGCCCTCTCCATGCCAGCCTGATTGCTCCTAACTGGTCCTCCACCCCACCAGCCTGATCACCCCTTACTGCCCCCCTGCCGGCCTGGTCACCCTACACAGCCTGCTTGTTCAGTTGTTTGGTCATCCCTCACTAACCCCCCTGCTGGCCTGGTCGCAGGCAGCCATCTTATGAGGGCATGATGGTCAATTTGCATATCACCACTTTATTGTATAGGATAAGCCTAGACAAACTGTCACTTCTGCTCATATTCCAGTGGTCAATGCAAGTCATGTGATCAAGCATAAGAGGAGAAAGAATGAGAGAAGTGCTCTCCCCCTACAGAGTGAGATGTGGGAGTGTATGTGTTACATATGGTGGAACATATGTAATACACTGTGTTCTTCCCTCATTGCTCAACTAAGCTAAGTGGATCCCATAGAGTTGCTGATTCTTTTGAAAAGACTCTATATGAACATACTACCATAAAAACTTGATTTTTCACAATCCTCAGTTCTCATATGCTCAAATAATCAAAACAGTGGTCCTCAACTAGGGGCTGTCTTACTGGAAACTTGAGGTTTGGGTAAAATTAGGAGGCAAACATCATGTGGAAATGCTGCCTCCACATCCTACTCCCAACCCCAAATGCTGCCGAGAACTACTTTTCTAAAAATGTCTTCCTGCCAAGAAGCTGGCCTCAGTAAAGAAAGTAACATAGAATAGGCTGAGGAGAAAATTCCCTTTTCTAGTATGTTTGTGAAGAAGATACAGGTTTCAGGGCTTTCATTAGCTTAAAAGCTGATTTAAGGGACAATGGCTTTTAAATGCAAATTGCTGACCAAATGTAAGATATTGTGATAACTTCTAAGTGCTTCCTGATTTCAAATGATTAAAATTTTGTTTTACTTAGTGATGGCTTTAAATTTATTAGGAATCTCTTTTTTTTTTTCTTTTCTAAAACAAGACAAGTTATAGAAGTCTGCTAAGCTAGGCAACCACTGTTGATGTGCCTCTTTGATGTGTGAGAGCCATTGTCACCAAGTCAGCTGACAGGCAACAGACAGTCTGCCTATTATGTGACAGACGCATCCTATCAATAAAAGAGTAAATATGTGAATTAGGAGTCAATCCGTTACAAAGATGGCCACCCCCATAACTACAAGATCATGGTGCCCATAGCCACATCCTATCTAATAAAAGAGTAATGCGCAAATTAGGTGTCACTTCATCACAAAGATGGCTTCCCCCATAGCCACAAGATGGTGGCACCCAGTCTGGCTCAGCCATGCCACTAACGTAGTCAGGCCTGTTAGCCAGGCAGGTGGCAGGGGAGGCAGGTGGCCCGAGGGGTGGAACAGATGATCAGAGGGGGCTGGAGATTCTTTGCCCAGGCCAGAGGCCTTCACCAGAGGCCTCAGGCTTGGGCAAGGGCGGAGCTGGTGATTGGAGGGGACAGGGGCAGAGCTGATGATCAGAGGGGTATGAAGGTACCCTACCCAGGCATCAGCAGGGACAAGGCCAAAGATAAAAGGGGCATGGGCTCCGCAGAGCCAGTGATCAGAGGAGCAGGGGCAGAGCTGCAATTGCACGGTCTGGGCACCGGTGGAGCTGGCAAAGCAGGGGTTTAGGGGTCCCCTGCCTAGGCCTGCAGCCTTGGCCAGAGGTTGCAGAGGGGTAGGGGCTGAGCTGGTGATCTCAGGGCCTGGGCAGGGGCAGAGCCAGTGATCAGAGAGGCAGGAACCTGTGATCACAGAGGTCTGGGCACGGGCAGAGCTGGCAATGCATGGGCCTGGGGGTCCTCTGCCCAGGCCTGTAGCCTTGGCCAGAGCCTGTAGTGGAGCAGGGGCAGAGCTGGTGATTGCAGGGGCCTGGGGATCCCCTGTCCAGGCCTGCAGTCTTGGCCAGAGGCTGTAGTGGGTTAAGGGCAGAGCCAGCAATGGCAGGGGACAGGATCAGAGCCGGTGATCACAGAGGTCTGGGCTCTGTGAAGCTGGCAATTGGAGGGGCTTGGGGGTCTTCTGCCCAGGCTTGCATCCTTGGCCAGAGGGCCAGAGCTTACAGGCCTGGGCAGAGGTGGAGCCGGTGAT
>PVJC01010273.1:0-44026 GCA_004026665.1 Murina feae
GGGAAGGGTCTCAGCTCACTGCAGCCCCCCCTGCCTCCTGCTGGCGGCTTTGACAGCGGCAACCTGGGGAGAGCCCCGGGTCGACTGCTTGAGTACAGGAGTCTCTGCGTCCAGGGTCCCTGCTCCCCCACATTTTAACATGGGGCTGAGGTGGGCTGTGATGGGGATACGGTCCTGTAGGGAGACCTGAGGCACAGTGTGTGGCTGCCTCTGCACAGGCCCCGAGCGCTGTTCCTGCTGTTCCTGCCGCTCCGGGAGCCCTCCCAAGAGTGCTACACTACAGCAGGACCGCAGTCCCTGAAGTTGCCCCAGCCACTTGGGCTGGGGTGCCCCTGGTCTGGACTCCGCTGGGCACGCTCAGTTGGTTGCCATGACAACATGACTTCCTCTCTAGCACAGGTGCTGGAGTGCTCAGCCCCATCTCCTTGGTTAAGAGCCCGAAGTCAGATTGCCTGGGTTCAGAACCTGCTCTAGCACTTCCTCGCTGTGTGTCCTTGGGCAGCTTGCTTAACCTCTCTGTTCTTTGGTTTCCTCATATGTAAAGTGGGAGCAATCACAATATCTGTCGCAGAGGTTACTGCGAGAATCACATGAGTCCATGTGTGTAACACACAGAACAGTGCCTGCCTTTTGGCAGGTGCTGCCTCAGTAGCAGGATTAAGTCTAAACTCTGTATCTATCTGACATGCAGGCTCCCCGGGCCCTCCCAGCCCCTTGCCACTAGCCACCTCCTTCAAGCTTCCCAAGCCAGCAGGTGTCCTCACGGGGAGACTTCCACCTACTCAGCAGGACCTGGAATCCATGTCTGGGGGAAATTCCCTTCCTGGTGTCTGAGGGGGTCCCCCACATCCCTGCCCTGCCCCTGCTTGCCTGCAGCCCAGAGCAAAACCCCAGGATCTAGCCGTCCCAGCACCCTGGTATAGACGGGGCACGCAGACCCCCAGGCTGACAGGGTGGAGGGCTTGGGGCTGCCTTGGGGCGGGGGGAGGGTACTGGGGTGTGTGGTCTCAATGAACAACCCCGCCTGGAGTTGGCGTTTGCAGGGAACTGGGAGTTTACAGAGCCTGGCCCGTCCGTCCACGGTGTGAGCCAGGACAGGGGCGGGCGTGTGGGTGGTTTATGGGCTGCTGCAGGGCCAGAGGTGCGGGAGGGAGCGGGAAGTGGGATGGAGGAGCGGGTGGGGCTGAGCAAGGCTGCTGGCAGGGCACCTTCTCAGCTGCTCCCTTGCCAGCCATCAGCTCTCCTGCAACTCCTGGGACGCTCCTGCCCCCCGTGTAGGCTCCTTGACAGGGTTCTCGAGGGTTATCTTTGGGCAAGGCAAGCCTCACCCTTCCTCACCCACGGCGGGTCCTCGGCAGGGTTGTGGGGATGCTGGGGGAGAAGGAGGAGCTGGCAGAGGAGCCCCGGAGCCCCTCAGAGCTGCGGACACCTGAGGTTGCCCCTCGGACCCCGCTCTCCTTGCCCACCCTGCTGCCTGGGACACCTGTGTGACCTGGCGATGGGCATCGCCTTGCTGCCCTGCCTTGGATGGTAGGATTGACCGAGTGTGGAAGTGCTTTCCCACCAGCGGGCTGTGCAGGGAGAAGGCATGCTGTTATGCCCCAGGAGTGTCAGGAGTCAGTGTTGTGGTTGGCCCTTGTCCTGATCCAATTCCAACCCTCACAGCCTCAAGGAGACCCTTTCCTCATTTTACAGGACCAGGGGTCCAACAGGCCAAGTCATCCCCCCGGGTCACGCAGCACTCAATTAACCTCTGGTGACCTCGGCCTCCCCCAAGTGCCTGCCCCTGGGTGGGGAGGTGGCTGTGGCCTGGGAGGACCCTGGCCTCACCCTCCTGTCTGCCCCCCAGGCTCAGGCTGCCCAGTGGGCTCAGGCCCGGAGCCCAGAGACACCAGCACAATAGCGTCCAACAGCTGGACCGCCAGCAGCAGCCCCGGGGAGGCCCGGGAGGATGGGCCCGAGGGCCTGGACAAGGGGCTGGACAACGATGCCGAGGGCGTGTGGAGCCCGGACATCGAGCAGAGCTTCCAGGAGGCGCTGGCCATTTACCCGCCCTGCGGCCGCCGCAAGATCATCCTGTCGGACGAGGGCAAGATGTACGGTGCGTTTGGGGGGGCACACGCGTGTGTGTGGGGGGCGCGAGGGATGGGACACTGAGGGCCGGGGAAGCAGCTGGCCCTCCCGCCCCGCCCCTGCTCTCTGCCCCCTCACCCAACCGGTTTGGCCAAGTCCTAAGGCTGCCAGCCGCTGGGCGGGCGAGTCTGTGCGTGCAAGCCTCTGTGTCTGGATCCTCCTCATAAACACGCCAGGCTTGCCCTCCGCCAGCGCGTGGCTCACACCTCGGCACCCCATCCGCTTCTGCTCTCCTCCCCGCTGCCCCTGGAGGTTTCGGGGTGACTCAGTGGGCCCAGGAAACTGGGTCAGTCCAGTGTGCTCCAGGCGAGGCTGGGAGCGGGTCCCTCCCTGGCAGGATGTGGGGGAGCCCAAGGGCTGAGGGGTGAGCCTAGGGCGCAGTGTGGGGCCACATGTGAAGGGGCTGTGTTGGGAAGAGGGCTGGAGAGACGGCTCATGCCTCAGGCCCTCCCAGCCTCCCCCTCGCGGGCCCTCTCTGCCACCTTGCCCACCTGCTGCCTCCAGAAGGGAGTGCCCCCTCGTGCCCAGTGCTGAGGGCTCTCCCCGAGCTGCATTTTTGGGATAACTCAACCCTTCTTGGCCTGGCTCCTTGCCAGCTCCCTCCAGCCCTCCCCAACAGCCTGGCTAAGTGAGGAGGCCCAGCCTCTCCCTCCCAGCACCCAGCACCAGGGCGTAGGAAGGAGGCAGCTGAGGGCTGCCCGAGTCCCCTGCCCCATCCACTGCCACACCCAGCGCAGCACAGCACACTCGCCAGGCCACTGGGCAGGCAGATGTTCCACAGCGGGAGCTGCAGCCCCACTGCCACCTCCCCGATGGCGATGGGATGGCGATGGCGGGGCAGCCCCGTGGGTATTTTTAGATGGGGTGGAGGGAGTGGGGTGGAGAGGGGCAGGCAGGAAGGGAGGAGCAGTGGGGCTGGATCTGTCATCAAAGAGGAATTTGAAGAATGTGGCCATTCTGGGGAGACGAGGTGAGGGGCAGGGGGCCTGGATTTGGGGGGGAAGAAGTACACGCCCTGAGGATACTGACAGGCAATTAGTCATGTGTCCCAAGCACCCCTCTCCCAGCCAAGTCCCCTATGCAGTTCCCCACCCTGAGGCTGACAGGCAGGTGGGTCTCAGGGCGCAGACACTGGTAACCTGCAACGTGGGTGACAGGCTCGGTGACACATCTTGACACAGACTGTCGTGTAGGAGGTGTGCTGGGACACCAGCCCGTCCCTCCTGCCTGTTGCAGCAGAGAGGGGAAGGGACTTGTCCAGGGCCTCCTGTCAGGGCGAGGACAGCCAGGACAGGCACCAGCCCAGAGCTCTCAGACACGTGGTCACTGAGAAGATGGCGACTGGCCAGGCCTCCCTCACACGGGGTACCCCGGCCAGGCCTCCCTCACACGGGGTACCCCGGCCAGGCCTCCCTCACACGGGGTACCCCGGCCAGGCCTCCCTCACACGGGGTACCCCGGCCAGGCCTCCCTCACACGGGGTACCCCGGCCAGGCCTCCCTCACACGGGAATCTGCACTCAGAGGTCTGCAGCTGGTGGCAGGCCCTGGAGGAAGGAAGCTGCTGGGGCTGGGAGTGAGGGGCCCAGCTGTCCTGCCCTGGGCCACACCTGCCCCTGTCTGTCCAGCAGCGACACCTGTCCAGCCGCCTGACATGAGTCTGCCTCCCTCCCTCCCTCAGCTGCCCCGTCCCCCTCCCCCAGGGAGCAGCCCCAGGCCCTGGAGGGTGGGGGAGCACCTGGGGCCTCCCCAGCACCCTTGGCTGCCCTGCTGTGCCCTGAGGTGGGGGCTGGAGGCCGGGGAAGGGCCTGGTGTGGGTCCAGCTTCCAGCCGCCAGCCACCGTTTTCTCTCTCTCGCCCATGTAGGTCGGAATGAGCTGATTGCGCGCTACATTAAACTGAGGACGGGCAAGACCCGGACGAGAAAGCAGGTAGAGACTTGGTGTGGTGGCCCCTCTGCCTGCGCTCTCAGCCCCTCCGTCCCCACTGCCCTGCCCCAGACTGCCCCCCCTCCTTCTGCATCGGCACTCACCACTGGCTTCTCTGACCACCCACCACCCACCTAAGACTTGCGGTTCAGTGACCGACGATACGGCCACAGGGCAGCTATGGCAGCTCCATGGTCACTGCCCAGAGAGGCCCACTGGCCAGTCAGGGGACAGACAGACTGCTGGACGGACGTGCGCGGCGGGGCAAACATCTAGCCCAGGGCAGGGGAGGGGAGGGGGGAGCTGGGAAGGCTTCCTAAAGGGAGCGGATTCTCCAGGCCGAGGAAGCCGGGTACAGACAGTAACCGCGACCCCCACAGAGCTGCTTGCTCTTACTTCCCTCACAGCGGCCTTAGCCGTAGACACAGCAATTCCCTCCATTTTACAGAGGAGGGGACTGAGGCGCGGGGAGGTTAAGGAACTTCCTTGCTGGTAGGTGGTGGGTCCAGGGTTCAGCCCACTAGGCAGGAAAGAGCCTTCATTCAGCAGAGTGGGGGAGGGGCAGGGGACGGGGGAGGAAAAGCGGAGGGCCAGTGGTGAGGGATTCAGCTGCCCCCCCCCCCCAGCAGGTTTCCACTGGGGACAGCTTTCCGCTGGCGGCAGCTGGGAGCCATGGAAGGGACTAGAGCAGGAGTGGCTGGGGGCAGGTGGCAGGAATGTTGGCCCTTGAGCAGCCGGCCGTGGGTTAGCGCCAGGCAGGGACCTAGATCCACAGCAGGGGTGCCGGGGCAGTGGCGGGGGTGAGGGTGGGATGGTGGGATGGGAAAACACGGTGAGCTGAGGGGTGACTGGGCGGCGCGCAGTCCAGGGAGGGCAGCGTGTTCACAGGAGACCTGAAGGGAATTGTGCCGGTGGGTTGCCCAGGAGACAGGCATCCTGGGGGCAGGTTCCTGGAGGAGTGGAGGCCCCCTCTGACTCAGCCTCCCCAGGGCCTGGGCCGGGCCCTGCACCCACCTCCCCAGTGTGCGCAGACAGGCTGAGCTGCCCCACCCACCCCCTCGGCCAGCTCAGGTCGCACAGCATTTGTCTCTTTAGCAAGTGGTTGAGCTCCTACTATGTCCCAGGCACGAGGGATGCAGCAGGGAAGCAGACATTCCCGGGCCTTGGGCCCTGTTCTCTGGAGCCTGGGATGCAGGAGGGACGCTGCCTGTCAGACCCCTGGGCTCAAGCTCCTGCTGCCTCGCTGCCGGGAGGTGCTCGTCCAGCCTCTGCCCCAGATGCCAGAGAAGCCCCGCCTTGGGGTGTCCTGCCTCACCCAGCGGACGTGTTCTTGGGACGTTGGTCAGTGGGGAAGGGGCTGAGGCACCTGAGGCCCAGAGCGGGTAGAGAACTGCTTCGTTCTGGGCCCGAGTTATACCTGCTCCTGGCCGGCATCCTGTGAAGGCTGGCCGGCCAGTGACGGTTTATTCTCATTATAAAATAAAATGATAGAACACTCATTATACACGAAACCAGCTGTCGGCGAGCTCAGCGCTTCGAAAAACGCCGGCCTCTGTCGCTCTGCATGGGTGGCACTCCTCTAGCTTCATGTTTCCTTCTAACTCCAAGGTCTAATGTCTCCGTGACAGGAGACCCATCCCATGTGGTGGGGACAAGGTGTGTGTTTTTGTGCCTCAAAGAGCAAGCCGCCGACAGACAAGGTTGTTTCAGTTTTTAAAAATGCAGTTTTGTGTTGTTTTTTTTTTACAGATATTTATAGTGATGAGTAGCAAGAACAGTGCCTTCTTATTGCAAAAAAAAAACAACAGCTAAATGTTCCATTAGGGTTAAGTCCTGTGTGACTTCCAGCTGTCACAGAGGTGACCGTTTGGAGCTGAAAGAACCCGGGCAGCATCGCCCGTGGTGAAGCCAGGGGCCTCGGGAGCCAGGCCACCTGGGTTCAGTCTCCAGCTCAGGCCCCCGCTGTGTGACCTCGGATACGCTGCTAACCTCTCTGTGCTTTGGTTTCGTCGTCTGCAAGTCGGAAATAACAATAGTGCCGCCTCCTTAGCGGTGCTGCAGAGTCCGATGGGCTGGTAGGGAAAGTGCCGGGATGCGGGAGGCGTGCGCGGTCAGCGTCACTTGCGGTCATGCCGCGCCGCGGCTGGTCACCTCGCTGACCTGTGTCTGATGCCTGCGTGGCCTGAGGCGGGTGAGGAGCACCCACTGGGGTCCTCACCAAGTAGCGTGGGGGCTGCCCAGCGTCAAACGCGCAGTGACTTTCAGTCTGTGAGTAAAAAGAACAAGAAACCGCTTCTTTGACTTGCAAAGAAAGCCAACAGCAGGGCTGCTAATGAAGCCGATAATGAAGGTGAGAAGTGCCTGGAGGGGCCACTGTTCCCTCGTGTTTCAGGGAGAAAGTGACATTTGGGCTCCCCGAGGCTCAGGTCAGATCCTTGAAGTGTCACAGGTGTGTGGTGCCAGCCCGTGGCACACCCACCCTGACCGTGACCAGCTCAGGTTTGCTGGACAGGAAGGCTTCAGGGAGGAGGTGCTGGAAAAGAAACACAACTCAGAGCTCCTACTGTGTGCATTTATTTTACCGCCGTTTATTAGTCCAAGGAGAAGGGAGGCATGTTGGGGAAAGAAGCTGCTTGAGCAAAGCAGGGTAGGGCAGGCCTGGCTGGTGGGCCAGCGAGCGGGTGGGGTGACTGGAAGATTGAGGTACAGGGGGAGGATTATGGAGAAGACGGCCGGATGTATACTCTCACGGCCAGCAGGGCGGCAGCAGGGCACATGCCCTTGCTAGCTCTGAGGTGCCGGTGAGGCAAGTCAGCCTGGGGGTGGGGGAAGGAAGGGAGGTCCTTGTGCTCTTCCTCTGGGTTGATGCAGCCCTGCGCCGGGCACACAGTGTGGCCAGCAGAGCTCGGACCGGACTTTAGCGCTCACGGCGGGTGCCTTGCACCGTGGACAGCTGGCGGTCCTAGAAGCCCGTAGGCTTTTGATCAAAACAGAGCCAGGAGGAAAGCAGAAGCGCCAGGCAGGGCTGTGGAGTGTCTGCCTTCAGGGTCCAGAGTCCCCCCACTTACATCGGTTCCCAGAGGCGAGGGCCGGCTGCTGCATGCGGCCACCGTGCTCGCCTCCTCACTGTGTGTTTCCCTCTCTGGCTGGGCGCGGGGCGGCCCCTAGGTGTCCAGCCACATACAGGTTCTAGCTCGGAAGAAGGTGCGGGAGTACCAGGTTGGCATCAAGGTACGTTGGGCCTGACGGGGACCTCCAGCCGGTCCCGGGCCCCTTGCCACGGCGCCTCCACCGCTGCCTGCACCGCTCACCCTCGGCCTTGGCCAGCTCTCCGACCCCCTGTGCCTCTTCTCCGGCTGAAGCTCTGTTCTTGCCTCTTCTTGCACTCTCTGCTCTTTCTCTCTCTCTCTCTCTCTCTCTCTCTGCAGGTCTCTAGCCACTTGCAGGTTCTAGCCAGGCGGAAATCTCGGGAGATTCAGTCCAAGCTGAAGGTACGGGGTCCCTTGCCGCTTGGCCTGGCCCTGCCCAGGTCTGTTGCTGCTCTTCGACCCCAGCCCGGGGCAGGGAAGGGGCCGAGGAGCAAGAGGCCGCAGCAGGCTGCGCAGGGCGCTGGAGACCGAGCAGGACAGCAGTCCTGCAGTGAAGGAGAGAAAGCCCGTCTGGCCCACTAAGGCCCCCCCCTCTTCTCCAGTTTCCTTTTTCTCCTTCCTCCTTTGCTGCTTGCTGGTCGCATGGGGACTTGAGGAGGGCAGGAGGGGACGCCGGAGGGCACTGGCTGGCAGAGCTGTTGGGTGGGCATGCCTGTCCCTTGCATTGGACACTCTGTGCCTGAGGATCTCAGAGCCTGGGTTCATGGCCATGGGCCTGGGCATCTTCTTCCCTCTGCCCATAGCTGCCCAGCAGCCTGGGACATGGGCAGACCCCAGGGACACCAGCTTGGTCCACCATCTAGGTCTCCAGCCTGTCCTCCGTCATCCTACCCTGTCCAGGGCACCCCCACCTTAGAAACACTGCCTCTGGGTGGCAGAGGGCGGGCGGGGGGTGGGGGGAGGTGAGAAGACACAACCCCCTCCCCCCATGTAGCCCTCATTTGTGCCTCTTCTAATCGTGCTTCCTCTCCTTCACAGGCCATGAACCTGGTAAGTAGCCCTGCCCCTCCCCTAGGGGACCTGGGGGGAGAGCACCTAACATAGGATTTTCAAATTCTGGATTGTAAATCAGTGTAACGGGTTCTCAGACTTCAGCACCAATCAGAATGGCCGGGAGGGCCTGTGGAGACAGATTTCGGGCCTCACCTCCAGGCTTTCTGATTCAGAGGCCCAAGCGGGGCCTGAGAATTTGCCTTCCTAACAAGCTTTCCAGCGATGCTGGTGCTATTGGTCCAGGATCATCCTTTGAGAAACACGGATGAAATAGAATAGAAAGTATGACAGTGCATGACACAAATTAGGGGAAAGATTTTGGTGCCTGCTAGGTTATAGAATGAAATAAACTTGTTTCTTACTGTGCATTGTGGTTAGAGGGGTGATGTACACTTAGCAGAGCTGTGTAATCCAGACAAGGACTTCAGGGCCCCAAGAGCGGGGGGGGGGGGGGGGGGGGGGGCCCTGGGGCAAACCCTGGGGCAAGCCCTAGTCCGGTCTGCCCTCATTCGGCCCCTCTCTTCCCTAGGACCAAGTCTCCAAGGACAAAGCCCTCCAGAGCATGGCCTCCATGTCCTCGGCCCAGATCGTCTCCGCCAGCGTGCTACAGAACAAGTTCAACCCACCCTCCCCCCTGCCCCAGGCCGTCTTCTCCACTTCCTCACGGGTACGGTACAGGGTCCTGGGCGGTGGGGCTGGGGGATGAGGACCATAGGTTCTGAGGGACCCCTGGCTTTGTCCCGTCTCTGCAGTTCTGGAGCAGCCCCCCTCTTCTGGGACAGCAGCCCGGACCCTCTCAGGAGTGAGTATCCTGGTGCATCCTCCCCTCTGCTTTCCCTCGGCAGCCGCATTAGGCTTCCCCTCTCATCTGGGTTCCAGCAACAAATGAACAAAAACCGAGGGATGGAGCACACCAGTAAGAGCTAATGCGTTTGTCTATTCATTCACGTGTTTATTCATCAACCCACTCATCCACTTGTCACCCGTCCTTCAGTTACGTTTCATTCAGTTAATCTCTGAATTCATCTCTCAGTCAAGCAGCCGAGTATACTCGGTTCCTTCAGTTCTAAGATGACTTCCTTCCAGAGACACACCCTCCGTTTAAGCTCAGCTCTGCCGGGTGGGGTTGGGCCACTGTATTAAACGTTCGCGTCAGTTGTGAGATGCAGCAGGATTTCACAAGTCGGTGTGAAGCAAACCAAAGCTGGTCCGCAGACTCCTGGGCCTCTGCGGAAAGGCTGTGGCTCTCTGTTGGGATCCCACATGAGACCCCAAGTGACTGGCTGGATGGGAGGTGGGGAAGGGGATGGCCTCTAACCAGGCTCTGCTCCTGTCTGCAGCATCAAGCCCTTTGCACAGCCAGCCTACCCCATCCAGCCGCCCCTGCCGCCGACACTCAGCAGTAAGTTCCCCGGGAGGCTGCCGCCACCACCTGGCCTTCCCTTGGCACCTGTACCTCTGCTCTGAAGCGCTCAGACCCAACTGTGTGCCCATGTGTGAGCATGTGTGTGTGTGTGTGTGCGCGCGCACATGGCCACGCCCGCTGGGAGAGAAGAGTGGGTGGCATCTATAGGGATGGGGACTGACCAGGACTAGCCCCCTTACCTTCTACAGTGTCCTCCCCCACCCCCCCCAGTCCGCTGCAAGTGCACACCACCAACAGTATCACGTGTATAGACTATGTATATAAAATTCCTCCTAAGGGCATGCCCCAACGTCGTAACAGAATTTCATTCTCTCTAAGGGTTGGGATTCTGCATAATTTTTAAAATGTTTTTGTTGATTTGAGACAGAGAGAGAGGAAGGGAGAGGGAGAGAGAGAAACGTGGATGAAACGTCCAGGGGCTGCCTCCTGCGCGCCCCCTCCTGGGGGTCCAGTGGAGACGTGGGCATGTGCTCCACCGGGAGTTGAACCTGGGGCCCCCCCTTGCATGGAGCCACGCTGGCCGGGGCTGGATCACTCTTATTTTCCCCTTTTGCCACGTCTGTGCTTTCTGTTTGGACACCCGCTAACAGGGACCGAGGGAGAGCCCGCCCCGTACGCACAGGGCCCCCGCACAGGCAGGCAGGTTGCACACGGCACAGGGGACCCTCCAGGGGGCTCTGCGGGCGGGCGGCGCTGCCCGGACCACGCACCCCGCCCACGAGGTACCCCCACCCCCAGGTTACGAGCCCCTGGCCCCACTGCCCCCAGCTGCCGCCCCGGCGCCCGCATGGCAGGACCGCACCATCGCCTCCTCGCGCCTGCGGCTCCTCGAGTACTCGGCCTTCATGGAGGTGCAGCGCGACCCCGACACGGTAATGTGCGGGGGTGCGCGGGGCCACGGCGCAGATCACGTCGGGGCAGCCTCAGCCCCCCAACCCCCCCCGCCCTCCTGACCCGGCGCTGGGCCCTCCCCACAGTACAGCAAACACCTGTTTGTGCACATCGGCCAGACGCACCCCGCCTTCTCCGACCCGCCCCTGGAGGCCGTGGACGTGCGGCAGATCTACGACAAGTTCCCCGAGAAGAAGGGGGGGCTGAAGGAGCTGTACGAGAAGGGCCCCCCGAACGCCTTCTTCCTGGTCAAGTTCTGGGTGAGCCACCCCTGCGCCCCCAGCGCCTCCCCCAGCCCCGCGGGCCGTGGCCGTGGGCAGCGCCTCCAGCAGCTCACGCCCCGCCCTCCTGCAGGCCGACCTCAACAGCACCATCCAGGAGGGCCCGGGCGCCTTCTACGGCGTCAGCTCCCAGTACAGCTCGGCGGACAGCATGACCATCAGCGTCTCCACCAAGGTGTGCTCCTTCGGCAAGCAGGTGGTGGAGAAGGTGGAGGTGAGTGGGGTCCCGGGGAGGGGCGCGATGCGGGAGGGCGCGGGGCGCGGCCAGGACCGGGCCCAGCGAGGCCTTCCTCTCCTGCAGACCGAGTACGCGCAGCTGGAGAACGGGCGCTTCGTGTACCGCATCCACCGCTCGCCCATGTGTGAGTACATGATCAACTTCATCCACAAGCTGAAGCACCTGCCCGAGAAGTACATGATGAACAGCGTCCTGGAGAACTTCACCATCCTGCAGGTGAGCCGTGCAGGGGTGGGCTCGCCGGTCCTGGGGAGGCCCGACCCATTGCTCGGAGAGAGACTGAGCCCTTAGGGGAGCAGGCCCTGTGCTGCCTGCCCTCCTGAATGCTCCCCCCACCCCAGGTGGTCACCAGCCGCGACTCCCAGGAGACCCTGCTCGTCATTGCTTTTGTCTTCGAAGTCTCCACCAGCGAGCACGGGGCCCAGCACCACGTCTACAAGCTCGTCAAAGACTAGGGTGTCCTCTGTCCCGCCACCAGGATCTAGGACGAGCCTCTTCTCACACACCTGCCCGGCACCCGGGGGTCCAGGATTGAGGACTCATCTGCCTGCCAGGCCTCGGGCCCAGGGCCAGGAGGCCTCCCCACCTACTCCAGCACACACCCCCTGCCATGTTCTGAGCTTTAACTGTGGGAGGGGGCTCCGCGGTGGGGCAACCTGGCTGGGCTGCCAAACCACCATCACTTAGGTCTGCCCAGCCTCAAAAGAATGGGAGGACACCGTCGGCTCAGGTGTGTGTGGCCATTGGCCCCTCAGGCCTGTGACAGGTGGGTGAGTGCAGAGGCCAGGAAGGAGTGTGGAGCTGGGGTTGCGCTGAGAAGAGAGAGGCCCACACTGTGTTTGCACCTGCCACGTGCCAGGCCGCTGCGTGCCTCCTGCATCCTCTGACCTGCAAAGCAAGCATGGGTCTCGGTGTCACAGATGAGGAGTCTAGGGGGAGATCCGATGGAGGAGCAGAGTTGGAGTTCTCACCAGGGCTGCCTGTCCAGAGCCCAGTTTACACACCTCCCCGCCTCGGACCAGCCCCAGGCTGGGGAGGGGCTCTACACGGAGGGGCTGAGTTGGGTCCCTGACATGGGGAGCAGCTGCCTCTGAGCAGCAGGGGAGGGGAGCAGCAGGTACTCAGCACCTGTTGGGCACCCTCGGTCAAGCCCACCATCCAGCCAGGGCCCGGGGAGGGAGCCTCCTGCTCCACTTCCCCCAGCTGCCCTAGCCCAGATCCTTTCCAAGCTCCCCAGCTGCTGCCTGATGGGCAAAGGCCCCCCAGGGGCAGAAACAGGCTGGAGGGTCAGGTAAGAAGATGCCCAGCCCCTGGGCAGACCTGTGGCCCGGGCAGGAGAGGCAGCACAGGCCTTGGCATTTTTTCTCTTGCCCAAGTGAACCCTCAGTGGTGCCACTACCTTGCTTTTCCCCGTCTCCCTGCCTGGAGCGCTCCCCAGACCTCGTTCTGGGACTGAAGGTTAACCCTGCCCACTGCCTCTTCCCAACATCCGGGCCTGCAGCGCCCGGCCTCCGGGCACCGGTGAGTTTCATATGAAGTACTCTGCCCTGCCCTGCCGCCCGCCCCTGAGCTTCCTGAAGGTCCTCACAGTTTGCATATCGCTCAGGCCACCTCCAACCCCTACCTAGGTTTTATAATGTATATTATATATATTTTTGTGTATTTTTTAAATCCAGCTGTGATGGGTTCTATCATAAACGTGGCACAGGGCTGGGGCAGGCGCCCGCAAGGCCTACTCAGAAAGAGAAATTAAAGTTATTTGTTTGTGGGTTACTCGTGTGACCAGTCGGGTGCCGGGCCTCTGGGTTGGAACCGTTTCAAGGGGGCTCTACCTGGTTATGTCCTGGTGTGTCACTTCTCCCCCTCCTTTCCGGAGGCCCCAAGCCCTACCCACAGTCAAAATGCTAAGTGTGATTCTGGGGTCCCAGGAAAGCTTTCCAGCTCCGACCCTTCTCCATATCCACGTCCCTCCTGCCGTGGGTTGCACACTCAACTGAGCCCAGCCTGTCCTGAGGTTTGCTATTTCTCTCTCTCCCTCTCCCTCTCCTCCTCTCACACACAGAAAAGCCATTTATTTTGTCTTATGATCCAAGACAAAATAAATTAAAGCTAAAGACCGCCTATGGTACTTTTCTGCTTTTGGGGACCAGTGTTTTTTTTGTGTGTTTTTTGTTAATTATTAGAGATACAGAAAGGGCAGGGGGAGAGAGAAAAAGAAACATCGATGTGAAAGTGAAATGGATGGGATAGCTTTGTCTCTAAGTAATGTGACTTGCCCAAGGTCACACGCCTGCTGAGATGGGCCGCCTGCAAACCCCTCCAGTCTTCACAGTGTCTGCTGCCGTCATGCTCTCTCCTGCCCTCACTTTACTCCCAAGGAAAGAGACTAAGGCCGGTGAGTGCTTTCCGCAGTGGATAGCTGCCAGCAGGGCAGGCCAGACCAAGCTGCTCCTGTCCGCCAAGCTGCTCCTATCTGCCCAGGGAAGCACACAGCAGGGATGCGGTGTGATGGTGGGGAGGTCGTACCCGCGGTGGACATGCATTGTTCATCTGAAATTTAGATTTAACTGGGCATCCTGCATTTTCTTGTTTAAAATTTTTTTATTTTATTGATTTTAGAGAGGAAGAGAGAGAAGCATCAATGAGAAACATCGATCAGCTGCCTCTTGCATGCCCCCTACTGGGGATGTGCCCGCAACCAAGGTACATGCCCCTGACCGGAATCGAACCTGGGACCCTTCAGTCCAAGGGCAGATGCTCTATCCACTGAGCAAAACCGGTCAGGGCAGCATCCTACTGAGGGAGGATCAAGCTCAAAACCCAGGCACGTGCCCCAGACCAGAATCGAACCTGGGACCCTTCAGTCCGCAGGTGGACGCTCTATCCACTGAGCAAAACCGGCTAGGGCCGTAATGCTTTTAAGTGGGTACCACTCTTTCACGTGGGTACCATCATCACCTGTACTTCCAAACAGAAAGCAAGGGTTTTAGAGCTGTGAACATACTCAACAGGCTTCAGGCAGTGGTGGACCTTCGGCCCCCAGGCTATCACATGGCTGGTCTTGCATCCGAGGTCATGAGAAACCTCTGGAACCTTGGCTCGGGATGCCTGCTCACGACAGGACCACTGTGGATACAGATGTCTTTCTGCTCTTGTGCTCATAGAGGTGGACTGCACTGGGTGCCCATCAAGGAGCCCACCTGTTTGCTTTATGCCTTTGCCTCATGGCTCTATTTCCTCGTAATTGTACCCAGTGCCCTGTAAGCAGCTTTGTGGCAGGGACAAGGCATCCTATATAAGTGTAGTATGCAAATTGTCCCTTCAACTGGGAGTTAACCAGGGGGCAGAGGCCAGCCTGGGGAAGTGGGGGAGTACTGGCAGCAGCCAGCAGCAGTGCAAATTTCGTGCACTGGGCCTCTAGTAAAATAAATTCATACTTTTAAGTTTCTTTTTTACTTTCCTCTCGTCACTAAATCATCACAATTTTCTCACCCTATTTTTAAAAAATATTTAAAGGAGAGGGATAGAAATATTAATGCAAAACACCAATGGGTTGCCTCTTGCATGCCCCCTGCTGGGGATTGAGACTACAACCAGACATGTGCCCTGTCCAGTGACCTCCTGGTGCATGGGTCAACACTGAACCACTAAACCATCTCAGCTGGGCTGCCTTTTTTTTATTATAAAAATTACAGATATTCAGAAATTCCCCCAAACCATTTAACTCTGGGTTAAAGTCAAATTTTATGTAAGCATCCAATAATTTTTACTATGGGCCCTAATTTTATAGCCAGCTTTTCCCCTCCTTCGGTAAGGCAACATTGTTAAACAAGCTTACTTTATTACTAATGCTGTAATAGACCAGGGAAAAGGACAAGCTAGGCCTACCTTGAGAACCAAAACTCATTCTCATCCAATTAGCGTAGCTACTTTACCTGCAAATTTAACTTGAAAGCTAAAATGGCAAACTACTCAAGGTCTATTTTGAGAACCTTGTACACTTCTCAGTTCCAGGTCAGATGAACCTTGTTTTGAGAAGGTACATTCTTTTTTCTTTTTTTTAACCTTTTTAAAAAAATGTATTTTATTGATTTTTTTACAGAAAGGAAGAGGGATAGTTAGAAACATCAATAAGAGAGAAACATCGATCAGCTGCCTCCTGCACACTCCCCATTGGGGATGTCCCCACAGCCAAGGTACCTGCCCTTGACTGGAATCGAACCTGGAACCTTTGAATCTGCAGGCAGACACTCTATCCACTGAGCCAAACTGGCCAGGGCAAGAAGGTGCATTCTTACTCAGGCTTTGCATTAGCCTTTCAGCTCTATTAGAGCTGCTGGGATGCCCAGCCAGTGTTGCTCCAGGTCATGATTCGACCCTGCCTGGGTTGTTGGCTCAATTCCCAACAGGGGCGTGCAGGAGGCTTACCTCTCCCTCACCCTTCTCTGAAAATAAAAACTGGTGGGATGAGCCCTGGCCAGTTTGGCTCAGTGGATAGTGCCAGCCTTCTGACTGAAGGGTCCTGGGTTAGATCAGTCAGGGCACATGCCTGAGTTGTGGGCTCAGCCCCCCAGCAGGGGAACGTACAGGAGTCCGCTGATCAATGATTCTCATGATTGATGTTTCTCTCTTCAACCTGAAATCAATAAAAATATTTAAAAAAAGAAACACCTGGTGGAATGAGCTGGTCCCTTTACCAAAATTAAAGCAGATTCAAGTGAAAGGTTTAATCACAGGCACTTCCCAGTATACCAAGCCACCAGCACCAGCCCCAATTGGAACCAATAGGCAAGGGAAAGAGGTAGAGAAGGGTCTGGAAGCTTCCAGACTGATCCTACCCATTTTTTAAATTTCATTGATTTTTTTAGAGGGAAGAGGGATAGAATTAGAAACATGGATCAGCTGTCTCCTGCACACTCCCTACTGGGAACGTGCCCTTGACTGGAATCAAACCTGGGACCTTCAGTCCGCAGGCCGACGCTCTATCCACTGAGCCAAACCAGTTAGTGCTGAACCTACCCATTTTGCAGGCGTTGAAAAATGCTGCACCACAGAATGAATACCAAAAGCCATTTGTTTAAGACTAGTGGGGGTAGTCTGACAAATTTGTCTAATGGGAAGAAGCCCGTTTTATGTTTTTGTTTTTTTTTTAAACAAATCACTTCTTGAATAGTCCTCCAGAATGAATTAGTTCAAGAACCGAGGTTCCAATGTATTAGGTCAATTTTTTTCTGAGTTTGTGGATTATTCCCATCAGTAACACCTAGGAACCCAATCTTCATTTGTAACAGCTGTGACCCTATGGACCAAGACCCCAAGTGAACTCCTGATACCAGGGAGCAACTCCAGGCCTCCACTAAGACTGAGCCCAGTGCAACCAATGTCTGCAGTGTGAAGCCTGGCCACCAGGAAGCAGCAGCGGCAACAGCCTGGAGTCCTGGCCCTACCCTCACCGCCCCTGCTCCTTTCCAGTCGCAGGCAGACTGAGGTCATGGTGGCAGTATGGTTTATTAGTTGGGCCTTAGTACAGGCGCTGGGGCTTGCCCATGGTGCTCTTGATGTACAAAGCCCGAACATTCTGCCAGTTCTTTTTGAGCAAGGACACCAGGAAATTGACAGCCAGGTGGATGTTGTACACAAGCTCATCATCTGTCATCTTCACGTGGCCAACAGCCACTGCCAGACACAGTACCTGTGGGGAGAGGGAGGTCGGTCAGGCCGGTGGCAGATGGCCCGTGAGCAGTGCTTTGGCGCCAATCACATGTCCAGGGCATCACAGAAAGGCGAGCCAGGGCTCCCATCACCGTGGCTGAACTTACCTTCTTCATCTGGAACTTGATGGTGGATTTCACCTCGTCCACTTTGGCCACCATGTTCTCATTGTGGGTCAGCAAGGAAGGGAACTTGCCGGCCTTATTCAGGCCGGGGCCCAGGATTCGTGGGATCTGCTTGATCAGAGACTCTGAAGCCAAAAAGGCATCGTACTTCTTGGCTGGTGAGGAGAATAAAAACCATTGGAAGACCAGCCTCCACACGAACTCTGCACCCCAACCCAGCACAGGTACCAAGTCTTGAACCCCTTCCACACTCCAGTGTGAGTATCTCCACCCTGTGCACTCTTACTGGCCCGGCATTCCCACAAAACCTGCTATCAGAAGTCAGGCTGACCCACAATCCACGCTGCAACGGAAACCACTCTGGCCAATCCTGCCTTCCTACCTGCTCGCTACGGGACAACTGCAGACCAGAGGCTAAGAAGGAATTAAACTGGAACTTGAAATAGAAGTCCCAGCTCAACACCAGCACCTGACTAGTCAGCTCAGCGGGTCATGGGTTTGAAGCACACCTGGGCGCAGCCTCCTTCCCGCATACAACTCAGTCCTCGAAGCACATAGGAGAAGAGCTTTCCTAGGTCAGGGTGACCCACCACAGCACGCCCGTTTGCTCACAACCCTACCCTCCTCCTCGTTGTAAAACCCAAACGGTCTAAGCACCACTCTTCCCGCTCCCAGAAAGGCCCGCCCCCTCCCCGCCCCCCACTCACCCAGCTTCTTGACCAGCTTCTTGTTCTTGTTGAGCTTCTTCAGCGCCTCGATGTCCATGTGCGGGATGTCCACGGCCTTGGCCTCATCGCAGTGCTGCTGGTCCCCCAGCACGCACACGGAGAACTTGGGGCGGGGCGTGGACTTCAGCCTGTGTTTTGGGGACAGAGCAGGTCACGCCCAGCGCTGGGGGTCCCGGCGGGTGGACGGGACCGGGGCCGCCGCGGCCAGCGCCTTACCCGGAGCGTCCACGTTCACCAGCAGCCAGCCTGGCTTCTCAGACTGGCCGGCGGGCTCGGCCGAGGCCTCCCCACGCCTCCCCTCTTGTTTTAAGACCCAGGGTGGGGGTCCGCCCGGCCTCGCCTGCGGCGAGCAGGGGGTCTGGGCTACCCGGGCGCTCAGTGCCGCGCGGGTCTGCCCGCCTCGGGCCCAACAGGGGCCTCGAGGGCAGAGCTGGGCACGGGGGCGCTGAGGCTGGGTGGGGTCACAACGGTGCCAACCTGACGGTGCCCGAGAAGCGCTTGTCCTTCTGAGGGTCATAGTTCTTCAGGCTGATCTGCAGCTCCACCGTCTCCAAAAACCTTTAGGAAAGAGCCAGTGAGCCGGGCGCCGCGGCCCCGGCCCGAACCCGCACCAGCCGCCTCGCCCCCCGCTTACTTCCGGCGCTTGCGCTGGTTCCCGTGCAGGACCTCCCGCACCGCCTCGTAAAGGGTGTCGCGGGAGACTTTGCTGCTGCAGGAGGGAAGCAGGACCGGCGCTCAGGCCCGGCGCCGCGGCTGGGGGATCTGGACCCCAGGCCGGAGACTGGGTCCGAGAGCCTGCTGCAGGCCCCGGAAAGAGGGCTCCGGCGGCGGCCGACCCGCAAGTGATGCCCCGCAGCGGAGCAGGGGCAAGGACCCCCGGTCCCGCCCGTAGGGTCTCCTTCCCCACCGGGGCGTCCCAGGTGCGGATGAGCACGGATAGCCCCCCGACGTGTCACTCACCTCATGGCTCCGCGCGCCGCAAAAACCGGAAAAGAGACTAACGGGGTTCGCGCATGCGCTCAAATAGGGACCTTGATCTCGCGAGAGATGCCTGCGGCTTCCCCGCCGAGCGCCGCCGGCCGCTCCACCCCCGGGCGCGCCGCCGTGTGCGGCCGCTGGAGGGCGCCGAGGGGCTGCGTCCGGGGCGCGCTCGGACTACGCCGTGTTGCGCCCGCGGCTGCCCGGCTGGTAAGGAAGAGGCCAGGTCCTGGGCTTGAGCTTCAGAAACCAAACGAACCCGCAGCGCGTTGTCATGGCCGCGGAGAGGGTGCGGTTCCTGCACGTTTGCCCCCAGCCTTCCTCTGCCCACTTCCTCCTGCACCTGCCTCAGCAGCAGGCTTTCCTCCCGACCTCTCTCCCGCCTCTCGCGCTAAGGGGCGGGGGTGGGGGTTGCGAGAAGGGACTTGTGGGTTCATGGCCCCTCGAAGCCTGGGAAGAACAGCTGCGGCGTCGGTAACCCCCGCCTGCGTTTCCTATGGACCCGGCCTCGCTAGGTGCTGTGGGAACATGAAGGTGCCACCGCGGCCACAGTGCTCACACCCCTTCTGCCCTTTCCCGTTCAACAGGCCCACCCTGCTCTGCCCACTGTAACCCCGGAGTCCCACGCAAGTCTTCCGCCCGAAGCCTTCCCCAGCTCCAGGCCGTCACGCCCACCCTAAGCGCCGCCCACCTTACGCCCCGCCCACCTTACGCCCCGCCCCTACTACAGGCAGCAACGGGGTGGGGGGGGGTAGCACACTCTCTGGCCCGCGGAACATGAATGAACGAAGCTCAGTCCTGTACCACCTTCCTCTCGGAACATTTCCCTGGGGAAAGGTGCCCCTTGTCACTGAGCAGGCGGAGCGGTGGTAGGGGATGGGGGGGTGAGTTAATTTTCAACAAATACCAGAGCTAATAGGAAGGCAGGCACTGCTTCCAATGACACGTTATTGAACGTCCTGATTTTTATTAAATGCCATTGATAAATTATTATTCAAGTCAGAACAATTCAGGGGATCATAACACACACTGCAGCACAGGGGATCTGTGCTGAGTGCTAAGCACAGGGGTCCCCCGAGCATCATTCGCTCACAGGGGTCTGCTGTGACGCTACTGGGCTTACAGGAGAGCTGGCTGCCGAAGCCTGAGTCGGAAGTGACCAGGAGTGAGCCAGGGTCAGCAGCCCTTGGAAACCAGCTCATCCAGCCCCCTCGGCCTGTACCCTCCCTGCTGGCTGGGAGGTCAAGACGGCCTCTCTGCAGCCTGGAACAGGGAGGCAGCTGATGCCTGAATGGCCAGGTTCGGCCTTCACCCCAGGCAAGGGTCAGGGTGAGGGCAGAGTGTCCTTCCGGAAGCTGGTGTCCCCAGGTGGAAGGTCAGGGGGCCAGATGTCTCAGGGCGGCCTGCAGGGACTTCCTCAGGAAAGTGGTGTTGAGCGACAGGGGCGCGGCCAGGCTCAGCCTCTGGGCCTCAGTGATCTGGGGAGAAGCAAGAACGTCAGGATTCCGGCAGCTGAGCCCTCCCCTCCCATCTGCCCCTGGGCCTGTTCAGAAAGGAGAGGAATCCAGGGCGTCAGGACAATGGAAGGAGGCAAGGACCCCCTGAGCAATCGAACCTCATTATTTCACTGTCTTCGGATTCAGGCGGACCTGGGCCAAATCCTACCCAGTCACTAAGTCAGCCACAGTAGTAACCGCTGACAGCTGAGTGCTCAGTGATACGCATTAGTTCATAAAAACCTCAGAGCACTCCCGGCTACAGACAGGAAACTGCGCTGCCACCTTCCTCCTGGGCCACACTTCTGCCCTGACCTGTTGCTACAACTGCCTGGCCGTCTCCACCCTGCATCTTCCCTCCAATCCCTCCTCCTCACAGAGGCCGGAGGTTCCTCTATAAAATGCAAATCTGACCCCGTCACTCCAGCTGAAGGCCCTCATACTGGAGGCCCCCCGTGCAGGCCCCAGTCTCCTGGTGTGTGTTCCTAAGAGGTGTGCTCACACGTTCATTTTCCAGGGAGGAGCTACAGCTTTCATCAAATCATCAAATGGGCCTGTGACTCCCGAGAAAAGGGCAAGGAGCCAACAGCCAAGAATGTCCGGCCGTCAAGATAAAGTCCACCTTCTCTCCATAACGTACAGGGCCCCCCGTGGCCTGGCACTGTGACCTCGGACACGTTACATCGACCCGAGTCTCAACTTTCTTGTCTGTAAAATGAAGCTAATGATACATCTTCTCACAGCGCTAATGCGTGGAGTAAACCAGAGAGTTAACATATAAAGGGCTCAGAACGGTGCCCGAGATGTAGCGGGGGCTACGGAGGTATTAGATCTTGGTATTTTAGGTCTCTAACCTCACCCCCTGCCGCCTCAGCTACAATGAACTACCTGTGCCCTCCGACACTCACTGCTTACATCTCAGTCCTTGACCACCACTCACCTTTTAAGAGTCAGGAGGCCTGTCCCAGTTCAAAAGGTTAGTTCCCCTCTTGCTTTGTCATCAAAAGCCCCATGTACGCTCTCACCTGACTCCCACGGGACATTACAGTGATCTGTTCACCATCTCTCCTTCCCCTCTTGCTAGCCCGGTGTTAGGGGAGAGGGTCAAGTTAAGGACAAGGACTGTGATGTGGTCACTGTTGATCCCCCATGTGGCATCTGGCCCACAGTGGTGCTGGCTGGATGAGCAGTCTCGGGGCCTAGTCCCAGGCGTGAACTTGTGGGTTCCCTGGCTGACACTGAGGGCTTTCTCCCCGGCAAACAGATGTGCACCGTCATGGCAGGCTCAGAGCAGCAGGGCCAGCCCTCACGCCCCATCAGCACTCACACTGGCCCGATACTTGTTCATCACTGTCAGCATGAGTTTGGCGTAGGCCATGGACGCAGCGGCTGCCGGCCCCTCTTTGCAGAGCCTGTCCATCAACGCATTGAACCTCTCGGGGGTCATCTCCACCTGCACACATTGGGAGGGGGAACAGCAGCACAAGAACAGGCCTTGCATTCACTTCCCAACTCTACCACTTACTAATAGGTGACCCTATGCAGATGGCTTAACCAAACTAAGCCTCAGTTTCCACACCTGTAAAATGGGGCTCATAAACTGACTCTGAAGCCTGCGAAAAGGATTAAATGAGATAATGCACACAAAGCCTGCGCACAGGTCTCAGAAAATGACGGCTACCGTTGCAAAGGCTGATTAGGACCCACGGAAGCCAAGGATCCCCAGCCTGGATTGGTGCTTGAGGACATACAGAGCGGGTAGCAACAGATCTTCCTAATGATAATAACTTAATAAACATAACTGTGCACCAGGCACCATTCTGAGCACTTTACACCAGTTACCCCACTTAACCTCACCCCAGTCGTGTGTGGTAGGTGCTATCGCCACTCCCCTTTAGTAGATGAAGAAACTGAGACAGAGAGAAGTTAGGCCAACGCCTAAGTTATAAACAGACACAGAATTTTAAGTACTGATGGAAAACCTGCCAAAAAATATATTTAAGTGAATAAAGCAGAATACAGCGCACTGAGCTTGGTGTTACCATCTAAGTAAGAAACAAAGGAAAAATACATCTATACATGTGTCCTTGTAAATATAAGCATCTCTGGGAGGGTCCCCTGAAGCTAATAACTGGTTCACTCCGGGAAGGGCATCTAGACGGCTGGGGAATATTTTTCACTATTTCCTCTTTGAGCTTCTAAAATTGTGAACATATGAATTTATTACCTATTCGACGAGAAAACTATTTATTTATTTTGTTCATCCTCACCAAAGGATATATTTCCATTGCTTTTTAGAGAGAGTGGAAGGGAGGGAGAGAAACATTGATGTGAGAAAGACACACAGATTGGTAGCCTCCCACAAGTGGAGCCACAGATCAAGCCTCCAGCCCAGGTAGGTGCTCTAACCACTGAGCTACCAGCCATGGGAAATACAACTTAATTGATACACACATATTGGAAGGTTGCTCCCCAAGGCCACGGAGCCAGTAAGAGGCAGAGCCAGATTTCCCATGGAATTGGCTCTCTGCTACCAGCCTTTGAGGCCCCAGGACTCTCCCACAGTCATGGGGCACCCTGCTGCAGGGCAGCTGTCCTACTTGCCCCTCCATCCACCAAAGGGGTCAGACCCGCAGGAGCCCCACACCCGCCCACAGCCCTGCAGCACTTCTCTGTCCTCTTCCCCAAGGCAGCCTGCTCACCTGCCGCTCCAGGAGCGACTGCAGCACCAGGAAAGTCTGCTCCCTCCAGGGCACCTCCAAGATCTGTCTGCAAAGCACAGGCCCCGGTGGGTAACGCCCAGCCTCCCACTGCAGCCTGGGCAGGGCAAGGCCCCGGGGACAGCCAAGATCCCCAGCCAGTTAGAGCCCCCCCGAGGCTGCCCAGCAGTCACTGCTGCAGAGCCCATACTCAGTGCTGGGCAGGCCACAACCCAAGACCCTGGGAGCTGACAGCGAAGGGTTTGGCGATAGGATGTGCAAAGACCCCCTGAAAAATAGCCAGGAGTCAAGAATACATCCTGTCAGTCGGACATCCTTAGTGCTGCTGCAGCTCAGGGCTTCCACAGGGGGAGCGCACTAGCCACCAGGGGGCAGCTCCTGCATTGGGCATCTGCCCTCTGGTGGTCAGTGCACGTCATAACGAGTGAGAGTGATCGTTGCATCAGTTGGTCGGTTTGCATATTAGCCTTTTATTATATAGGATGTTGATGTCCAATGGGGTCTTTTCTACTCATTATTTCTGTCTTGACTCTCCAATTTTAATACAAATTTAATAACAATTTCTGAGCATTTACTAAGTGCCAATTACTGTACTGAAGTCTTTATATGGATTATGATCACATTTAACATCTAGAAAAATCCTACAGAGTGAATATCATTCCCCCTTTTCATAAGAAGCTCTGAGAGCCTCAGAGATATGGAATAGCTGGTTTGAATTATGCATTTTAAAAAGTGCCAGGTTGAGATTTGAAGCTATGTCTGTCTGACTCCGGAGCCAGTGCTTTTAACCACAGTGCCAGTCTCCAGCTACGCTGGCTACTGCTCAGGAGCCGGGACCACCAGCCTTCTCTGCATTCCGCAAAGCGCCTGGCACGGAAGACTGAAACTCCGGGCTTGGGAAGGGGCACAGGATGGCAACTTGCATGGGCTCAGGTGGGAAGGCACAAGCCAGGTTCAGGTAACAGCAGGGGGGGCGCCTCCTGTCTTTCAGGCACCGGGCCTGGTGCCCAGTGGGCTCCAACTCCAGAATGCCAGAAGCAGACTTGGCTAGGGGAGGAGGTGGGGACAGAGGCCTGAATACTCACCCCAGGATGAGAACCTGCCTGTCTGGCTCCAGGGCCTCGTCCTTCATAAGGCTACACAGTAACTCTGTCTGAGCTGGACCTGGGTAGGGGACAGAGGAGGGGAGAAGTCTGGGGAACGGCAGGAGAGGAGAGGACTGCAGGGAAGAGATGCTCAGCTCGTCGGTGGGGTCACTGTCAGGGAAGTACAGCTTTTACTCACTGAATACCCAGCTTCTGCCAGGGTCACCCTGGGGTGAAGGCTGGCTCCGGAATTACCTGTCTCTGGGGCCCGGAGCACGGGGCCAAGGAGGGCTCTGCAGACGGAGTGGGTATACTTGGCACAGAACGAGGTCAGGGAAGTTGTGAGCAGGCGGGAGGCTGAGGAAGTCACGGAGAGAACCTGCAGCCAATGGGGAGGAAATGCTATTTCATTCATAATGTTTATCAATACTTATTTCAGATGGTGATTTATGTTAGAGGGAAAAGTTCTTTTATCTAGGGACTCACGTGGACCCACCCATTGGAAGACACAACGCCCTTCCCAACCCTTCTGGGGCTCAAGGAGGAATCAGCTGCGGGTAGATGGTTTGGGGTCCATGCCTTGCCCCTGCCCCAGGCTGTCTGCCAGGCTCGGACACCCTCTCCCAAGCACACCCTCCTGAGGGCTCAGACTCTCCCCTAGTGCACCCACCCGTCCAAGAAAGAGGCTCCTGGCCAGCACCGTGGCGTTGCTGAGGCTGAGATCTGGTGAGAGGGACAGCAGCCGGGTACACAGCCGCAGGAGACCTGTGTCCGGGAGCTGGGGCAGCTGCAGCTGGTCACAGAGCAGGCCCACCTGCAGAGTGGCAGGGCAGGGACACTCGGCTGTCTCTGCCAACGTGACAGCAGAGGGCTAGGGCAAGGACACTCCAGGGGAAGCGAAGGCTGAGAGAGCTGCCCTATGGGTGGAGTCAGGGCTTAATAAATAAACCAGTCAGGGTGCCAAACCCAACAAAGTTCCCCTCCCCAAATCCTTCTGAGGCAGGGAAACACAGCCGAATGGGAAAAGGCTGCGAGGTGGGATGTAAGCCCAGGGCCAGGTGCTCTTGCAGGACTCACCTGGCTGGGGCTGCATTCATGGAGAAGCTGCAGCTCAACGGTGGGAGCATCCTCCAACCCCTCCAACCCCTGGGGAGGGAGAGCCACGTTAGGACTGGCAGTGACGGTGACAAGTCACCGAGGCCACCCCTTCAACGGCAGTGGGTGACTGCGGACGCCGGAAGGTGCTACCAGAAGAGAGGAACTGTCAGGGCCGGACGACACATCTGCACTTGGGCCCAAGATGACCTGCAGTGACTGTCAGCTCTTCACTGCAAGCCCCACCCCAAACGGTCTGTGCCTCACTGCCCGGGCCCCCCTGAGCCTCAGCACGGCTGCGGTCCAGGAAGGTGGAGGAGGCGGGGCAGGGCCAACTCACCTCCCCGAAGGTCTTGAGCAGCTGCTGCAGCCTGGGCAGCTGGTCCTGCAGGAGAGCTCAGTCACCACCAAGCCGCCGCCCGCACAGCGCGGCCCCGAGCCCACTGCCGGCTCCCTTTCCTGAGAAGGCCCAAGCTGGAGGGAGCTAGTAGGCAAAGCTGATTCAAGACCATGGAGCCTAGACCTAGACAAGGCCGTGCCAATCCAGCTGTCTCGACCTTCTTCCCTGCTTCCACCCTAACCGGGGAGGCCCAGCCTCGGGTGGGAGGCAGGCTGGATGGTGGCATCACGCCCCTCTCCCACAGGGTGGTGTGGTGGGTGGCTCTGGAGCCTCTCCTCCTGACTAGGACCTTTCAACCTCAGGTGATCGATCGCTAGGTCAAGGGTCTCCCACCTCCCATAACTCCCTTCCCCAGAGTCTGCGGAGCAGCCACTCCATTTTCTTAACCCCCTGCTCCTGCCCCTTGCTCCACGGACTAGTCATTCCAACTAGGAAAGTGTCCCAACAGGCTTTCGCCCCGATTGAGCCCCCGACCCCTGAGGGATCACTCTAAACCCAGCATTCTCACCCTAGTACCTGGATAGCTTTGGGCAACTCCACACTCTCAGCGGATCCCTTCGTCTCCCCCAGACTCTGAGCAGCCTCAATGCACTCAGCGCCCACGACAGGCTGGTCCTTAGCGGGTGATGTGTCCCCTCCATCGGTCAGGGTTTCCAAAGACTCATGTGCAGCTGGCTCCTCCTCACGACCCTTCTCCTCTACCCTTTCCAAACACCGGAGCCTTTTGGGGGCCCTCTCCCCCTCGGGACTGGCAGGCTCTCCCTCGGGCTCCTTTCGTTTCCCCGGCGGCTGGGAGTGCTTGTCCTCCTCCTTTTCCTCTTCAGGGTCCGGAGGCTGGGTCGGCTTCAACCTCCTGCCCCCTGGGCTCAGCTGCCTACACAGGTCTCGGAGCTGACTCTGGCACCTTTTAGACAGTGGGCATGCTCCCTCAGTGGAGACCCCACTGTCCAGATCCCTTCGCAGCAGCTCCCCCAGGGCCTGGAGCCAGGCATCGGGGTCAGGGCTTGGGTCCTGCCTGGCGATCTGCAGCAGAGGGAGCAGCCTGTTCTCAGGCAGCGAGGGCCGAACAGCCATCAGCAGGGACATCAGATTCCGCTGGCATAACAGAGGCAAGCGCAGCAGCAGTGGTTTCCTGGGCAGCAGAGGGAGGCAAACAGTTAAGGATTCTATCGAGCCCAGCTGATATGGCTCAGTGGATTGAGCATCACCCCATGCACCGAGAGGTCCTGGGTTCGAACCCTGGCCAGGGCACATGCCCGGGTTGCAGGCTCGATCCCCAGTAGGGGTGTACAGGAGGCAGCCGATCAATGATTCTCATTGATGTTGCTCTCTCTCTCTCCCTCTCCCTTTCTCTCTCTCAAAAAACAATCAATACAAACTTTTTCTTTTTTTTTAAGAATCCTATTGAGAGGAACACAAGGCAAACTGGGCAGAGCTAGAGGCTAGATGGCAATGGACAGACAGGAGGCTGGGAGGCAGTACCTGTGAGTCAGTGTGGACGGAGAGGGGACAGCATGACAGTCACTCAACAAGTGTACACTGAGCATCTATTCCACGCTGGGCCCTGCTCTTTGGCATTTCCTACTTCAGCTCAAAAATTCACGCTGAACTACCCTACAATAGAGCCACACTTGTTTTACATAAAAAAAAGTCCTTTCCCGAACTATGTAAAAGGACCCCAAGGTGCGGCGCAACGCTGCCCTGGCCCTGTGCTCCACCCGCCACGCCCTGGGAGTCCCAGGGTGACCTCAGTCCAGCTCTGATGCTTCTCCCACCACGACAAGGTCCTGCGAAGCAGAGACGGCGCTCTCCTTCCTGCAACCGGCACCGGCCCTCGCAGGCACTTGAGCACATCTACTGAATGACTTCACTCTGAGAGCCCGTGCCCGGGGGTCAGCAAGGGCTGCTGCGGACGGAGCAGTGCAGCGGTCTGTAATGTTGTGAAGGCACCAATCCAGAGGCCGGGTGACCTGCGGCTGGTCGGGGACGGGGACCTGCAGCCGGCGCTACTTACAGCAGCAGCCGAGCGTCCGGACCCTCCGCGACCGGCTCCTCCCGGCGCAGCGCCTCCAGGAGGCGGCCCCAGGCGAAGGGCTCCCCGCCGCGGCCGCCCAGCGTCCGCAGCACCCCCAGGCCGCGCCGCGCCCCATCGGGTCCCGCCTGCAGCGCCCGCAGCAGGAGGCGGGCGGGGGCCTCGAGCGGAGCCCAGGGCGCCGGGTCCGCGCTCTCCGCCACAGCGGGCGCCGCCTCCGGGGCTGCCATGCCCGGGACCCGCGCCCCAGCCCCGTCTCGCTCGGTTTCGGGCCTCAGCTCGGCGGCCGAGGAAGCGAGGAGGACTCCCTCCTCGGTGCTCTACGTGCACCCGGCCGGGCCGCCGGGAGCCGCAGGCGGTCTGAACAGTGAGGGAGATGAGAGGGCGGGGCGCGAGGGCAGGCCGGAAGGGGCGGGGCGCGAGGGCAGGCCGGAAGGGGCGGGGTCATCCGGAAAGTGATAGTATGGGAATAGAGAGGAGGCTGAGTGCCAAATCCTGGAAGGGGCGGGGCCACAACTAAAGGGGGTTGTGGGGAGGCGGGGCGGGGCGGGGCGGGGCGGGGCAGCTCGGCTTCCGCCCTTAACCCCCCTCCACTGCTTCTGCAAGAATGGACGGCAGGCCCTAGCTGATTTGGCTCAGTGGATAGAGCATTGGCCTGGGGACTGAAGGGTCCCAGGTTTCGGGCTCGATCCCCAATGGGGGGGCGTGCAGGAGGCAGCCAATCAATGATTCTCTCTTATCATTGATGTTTCTATCTCTCCCTCTTCCTTTCTCTCTGAAATAAAGAAATATATTTTAAAAAAAGAAAAAAGAATGGATGGCTGGGTCCTATGGTACTTCAGGATCCAACCACATTCAATTTCACCCGACGCCCATGCTGGTTGTAGGCCATGGGCTTTGTGGTAGGATTTGATCACAATTTACCACCCCCTCGTCCTCTCCAGAAATAGTTGATGTACAAACATCCCTGAGAGTGGGGCGGCCGCAGCTAAAGCTAACGCCCTCTCTATGGCCAAAGGCTTTGTTTGGACTTCCTCCGAAAGACAAGCAGCAGCCATGCTCTGACTGTTTATAAGGGACTAGGGGTGGTCCACCTCCCAGGGCTTCCGTTGAAGGAAATCCGCCGGAGGAGGCAGGCTTCGGGCAAAGGGAGGAACATACTGTGATTTATAAGAAACTACACATGTTTGGTTATTCAGATGACTGAAATATACTTGTCAGATATATTTGGTCTTCATCCACAGTTCCTGGCTTACAGCTCTCCAACCCTTCAAAGTTTCCTGTGACAAGAGCAACAAAGGTGTCTCTGGTTATGCTAATGAGGTGACTTTTGGATCCCACCCAATAGCAGACAATCCTGCAGTTGGAGGTTAGACAAACTTTCATTCCAGCTCCTGACGCCCAGGACGGGGAGGGGCGGTGCTTGAGGTCCAGTCGATCACCAATGGCCAATGAGTTTGTCAATCATGACTACCTATGGAAGCCTCAAAAAAAAGAATACCTCCTGGCTGTGTTCCTTGAGCTTCCACGTTGGGGAACCAGACACTTTCACCTTGCTGGGCCCCAGACTCCCGCACGGCAACTTCTGCCTCTGAGACCTCGCCCTGCGCATCTCCCCACCTGCCCATGGATTCACGTTCTTTAGTTTCCTCGCTAATGAATCGGTAATCTAGTGAGCATACGGGTTTTCTTGAGTCCCGTGAGCTGTTCTAGCAAATTAATTGAACCCAAGGAAGGACTCATGGGGCTCTCTGATGTGAAGCCCGTGGGTAGGAAGCCACTGGGTGGGCTTGCAGGACTGGCCTGGGAAGTGGTGGGTGGCCTGCGAGCCTGTGGAATCTGATTCTGTCTCCCGCTAGATGGGATCAGAACTGAGCTGATCTCTCGGACTCCTGCTGTTTGAGAATTGCTTTTGGTGTGGGGAAGCCTCCACACATCACACATTGGAATTGGGTCACCGAACCCCTTCAGGAGGGATCACTGTAGAGGACAGGAATACGGGGAGAGGGGAGAAGAGCACCGCAGCACCCCGTAAGCCCCACTTAGGGTGTCAGCTTATATTTCACATCCTCCATACTTTGCTGCCACACACACACACCCATTCACTCAACAAATCTTTACTGCACACCTAGGGCTGGGGGTTGAGAGAACAAAACGAAGACCTTAGCTCACGTTGTTGCTGACACTCAAGTTGAGGAGAGACAGGTAACTGAATAAGTGGAAAGTTTGATGGTGATGGTGCTTTTAAGAAGAATATGGCAGGGAAGGGAAAGGTAATTTTAAGAAGGGGGTCAGGTAGAGGTCTGGGGGAGACTGTTTCAGACAGAGGAACAGCAAATGCAAAGGCCCCGGGGCAGAAATGTGGTTGGAGCAGAGTATACTTGTTGGGAAGTAATAGGAGATAAGATCAGAGAAATAGCCAGATTTTATGAGGTTTGTTTTTTTTCCCTTGGAGGACATATTTTTCTTGGATTTTAGAGAGAGGGGGAGGGAAAGAGAGAGAAATATTGATCTGTTGGCTCCCCTACACATTCCAACCAGGGATGGAACCCCAACCTGGGTATTTGCCCTGACTGGGAAAGGAACCCACCACCTTTTGTTGCATGGGACACACTCCAACCACCTGAGCCACACACCCCAGGGCTTATGGGATTCTGGGATCATAGTGAGGACCGGGCATTTCCTCTGACCAATATGAGAAGCCATAGGAATATTTTGAGCTGGATCCAACTTCCATTGGAGCCAAAATTTAAATTTCCCCCCAAATAATTTCAAGGGAGCTGCTTCACAAAGGCCAAAATAGCAGCAAGGAGATTTTTTAAAAATATATTTTTATTGATTTTAGAGAGGAAGGGAGGGAGAGAAACATCAATGATGAGAGAGAGTCATTGGCCTCCTGCACGCCCCACACTGGGGATCAAGACTGCAATCTGGGCATGCGCCCTGATGGGGAGTCAAAACCTGACTTGGTTCATAGGTCACTACTCAAACACTGAGCCACGCCAGCCGGGCAGCAATTTTAACTTTATAGACGTTTTCAGTCCTCAGATGACCAGCTGCTGCTGGGCCTGACCCTGACGGGTAGTGGGCAAGGCCAAGAATGCTCAGCAGCTTCAACACCTTGCCCATTCTCAGCTGCCAGCTTCCCTTCATGCTGCTTCTGGTCTGTGCCCTCCAAGCTCTGCATTCTTTTTGTTTTGTTATCCTCACCCAAGGATATTTTCCCATTGAGCGTGGAAGGAACGGGGAGAGGCAGAGAGAGATCCATTGGTGGCATCCCACACTAGGGCCCGGGATCAAGCCTGGAACATGCCCTTGATCAGAATCGAATCTGCAAGCCTTCAGTCCTCAGACCGAGGCTCTATCCACTGAGCAACCCGGCTAGGGCTAGTTCCGCATTCTTGACAATGCAAGGAGGGCAGGGAGGAAAGTTCTAAGCATGGATCGTGAACCCTGGGGGATCCTCCGCACGCTCTTATGGGGTCTGTGATGTCATTACTATTTTCATAATTCTAAAACGTTACCTGCCCTTTGCGCTCATTCTCTTATGAGTGTTAATTGACGTTTTCCAGAGGCTAAGTGACGGTGGCACTGCAACAGGTTGAATGCAGAAGCCACTTTGGTTGAGGGGATGGGACACCTGGGCTATGAGCAGACACTCCTCAGATACCAGCCGGTGGCTTAGATGCATTTTATTGGTTTTCTGTCAGAATCCTACAAAAGGGCAAAGTTAAAATCCAAGTCGCCAGGAAGGCAGTGAGAACCCTTCCCCTTCCCCAGGGGCCCCCGCCTTTCTCATGTTCAGGGAGGTGGAGAGCGGGCTAATTCCATCCCCTAGCGGGCTCCATTAATGCCATCGATATCATACAAGTTTACAGTTGTCACAGACATGTGTTAGGAACCCCCAAAGGGGAAAGACCTCCCGCCTGGCACACCCTGCCCCTCAGCCCTCCCCCACACGTTGGTCCTGGCGACAGGAGCCGCATTAAGAACTGGTTGGATCCAGCAGGAGCTCTAACCCCCAGAAGGCCGCGGCCAGGTTATAGTCCGGGAGCATCGCGTCCTCCAGCAGCACTGCGGGGCCCAGCACCTGGGAGGAGAGAGGGGTCAGCGGGAAGCTCTCCGCTTCAACCTCAGCTGATTCAGGAAAGGGAACTGGGCTCGCATTTAAGATCGGGCCAGTTGTACATCGCACAAAGGTGCCACACGTAATTGGACTCCATCCCCGTCACAGATATCACACACGTGTTACATGTGTCAGGGACATGTTAGAAACCATGACCAGCAGCCTCTCCCTCCCACACCCCCGCTGTTACCATCTCACTCCCGGAGGCCGCCTGTGTGCAGTCGGGGCCGGGAGGACTCAAGGACGGGGCCTTGTCTGGGAGCTGGTGCAGGTAAATGCAGTCAGACTTGAAGGGGCAGCGGTCACTCCCCCGCGCGAAGTACCGGCATCGGATCTGGCTAAGAGGGGGGACACGCCTTGAAGCCCTGGTGCCCAGGGACGAGGGGCCACGAGGCTGACACACAGGCTTGCACGGAGGCAGGCACCACCAGCATCGCAATATGGATGTTACGCTTATGACATGGGCTTTCCAGCAGGTGGCAGGGAAGTCTCAGGGGCGCCTTTCTCCCATCCCCACAGTCCAGCCCCGGCAGCAGTGAGCTGGGCAGCCCTTTCCTCCTCTGAGCTGGTTTCAGTCATGCCACCAAAGGGGGGGTGGCAGATAACCCATCGTGTCTCGGTAACCAAGTCGGAACCACGTCCTGCCCTGAGGGGTAGTCTTACGGTTGGGTAATTGCTAGTTAATGAAATGGATTAAGAAGTTTGTCACTTCTGAGATTTCAAATGCACACGGTGAAAGGTCAGACAGGAGGGGTTTGTGGGCAACTTGCGATCCACGTAAATATGACCAGCTTTGTTCCCGTGAGGAAGACGGGTAGAGGGATAGAGTGTGTGTCTGCAGCCTTTTTCCTGCACTGTCACTGCTGGGTCCCAACAGTGTCTTTCCCACTTCCTCCAGCCCCAGGGACCGGAGGACCCCACAGCCACCCACGCTGGAAGCCTGGGAGTCCCTCTATCGCCGGCGCTCCCTCTCCCCGCCCCGCCATGACAGGAGCAGCCCTGCGGTCACCGATGCTGGAAACGTTAGTCATCGTACAGTTTCCTTTCAACCTCGAGGGCAGTTGGCTGCCCAGGTCTGGCCCTTCCTCCTCTCAAGTCAGTATCCTCCCTCCCCTCCTCCCCCTACACACACTCCTTCTAGCACGTACTGTGAGTCACCGAGTCACAATGCCGGGTGCAAACCCACTTCCTCACTCACGTCACACAGACCAGGCCTCAGTTTCTTGTTCTGCAGTGTAGGGATAGTAAGAGCCTTCACTTGTGGAGCTTACAGCGTGTACAAGACTGTCATACATAATAGCCCTCCATCTACTTGGTCCCTTCTCACACCCGGGCCTGGGTGCTCCCCGCTGCCAGCATTCCCCACTTGGACTTCTCCCTGCCTGGGGCTCCCCTCCCCCGAGGCCCCACTCTGTGCAGCATCAGCACAGACACTCTCCCCCGTGAGACTCAGTCGAGTCTCTGTGTCAGTCGCATTGCTGATGGGGTGGTTACAGTTGTTGGGGAAAACCCAGGGGTCTTCCCAACGAGGCTGAAGGTCTTACGGGTAGACTAGACCTCCTCTATCCCACCCTTTATCCAAAGATACTCTGCAGAGTGCAAGTGCAATGAACTCTTTGGGAAGGTGAAACTAAGAAACAGGTTTTGGATTAACACCTACCCTTCCCAAGAGAGGAAAAAACTGCCCACATGTCCTTGTCTCCAAGGGCTGCCTGTTAGTCTCCTCAGAGACCCCTGTTTTCAAAGATCATCTAAGCAAATAACATATACTCTTACCAATTTGCTTTTCTGCTTTAAAACAATCTTCTATACTAATAAAAGGGTAATATGCTAATTAGAGCAGACGTCTTCCAAACATCCTTCTGGACAAAGCCACAACGGCTACCTGAGGCTCAGTCAGCCGTGGAGGCCAGCAGTGGCAGCAGCAGAGGTGTGATGGGGCATTGCCTTTCCCTGATTGGCCGGTTGCCTCCTGCAGAGGGCGGCCAGACTTCAGCTTAGGCCCACTCCCCAAGCTGTCAGTAAGACATCCCATGAGGGCTCCTACACTGTGAGAGGGAACAGGCTGGGCTGAGAGACTCCGCCCCTCCAGTGCACGAATTTTGTGCACCAGGCCTCTAGTCTATATATATAAAAGCTTAAGCCACTGTTACGATGGAACAACCAGAAGGACTGGTTGCTATGATGCGCACTGACCACCAGGGGGCAGACAATGCAGGAGCTGCCCCCAGCCCGTAGGCTCCCATTGCTGATGGGGCCTGCCAGCCAACCTCCTGTTTCTCGTCCCCGCCCCCCCCACCCCTCCCATCCCCTGTCAGCAGGCCCTGATTGCCCAGTTGGGGCCAGCCCCCAGGCTGGGATAGGGAACCAGGGATGGGTGGCAGCAGACATAGCCCCTTTCCTAGGGGGACCGAGGGCCAGCTCCCTCCTTGGGACCAGTCGCTAATCTCCCGGGTCCCATCCCTTGTCCCTACCCCCAGCCAGTAGGCCCTGATCGGCTCGATGCCCACCCACTGTGGTGGCAGTTGGCCCCTCCCCCTGGCTGGCAGGTCCTGATTGCCCGATTGGGCCTGGGCCCTGGGCTGGGGCAGGTGGTGGCAGATGTGGGCAGCGAGGGAAAGAGGGGGGGAGGCAGGCAGGGAGGCGGGGAGGCAGGGAACCACGTGGTAGCAGCAAGCAGGCAGCGAGGGAAGGAGGAGGTGGTGAGGTGGGGAACCTGATCAGCCCTGATCACCAGCCAGGCCTAGGGACCTCACCCGTGCACGAATTTTGTGCACCAGGTCCCTAGTCTGAAATAAAAGCCAGGCAGAGACTGAGTGGCCTGTATCACTTCTGAGCCAGGCTGGAAGAGAAACCGCAGTTTATTTATTGGGCTCTTGGAAAAGTGGAAACAGCTCAACCCCTCACCTGCCACCTCCATCACTCTGAACCTCCAGGATTTGGGGGGCCCGGGTGGGGAACCATGGCCAAGCTGGAATGGGTCAGGGGCAGTCCTCCCCTCCCCCTCCAGCCTCACCTGGTCCGAGCCTTGAAGTTCCTGATGAGCTGCTCCTTCTCGGCCCCCCTGCTCACCCAGAATCTGTGGGGGATGATGTAGCTGGAATAGACGCGGCACTGGGGACAGGCCCTGGAGGTAGGAGAGCAGTGCAGCTCACAGGCTGGCCCCGAGGCCCACGTCCCTCTGGGGCGTTTCCCCCCTCCCTGGCCTCTCCATGACACTGACTTGATGACATCCAGCGGGAAGTCCTGGCGGCTCTTCCGCCAGGTGCGCAGGCAGCCCAGGCAGTGGGCGTGTGTGCAGTTGGGCAGGATGCCAAATACCCGCTTGCCCTCCGGCTTGTCCCACACCTTGTCCATGCAGATGCCACACACGACATCCCGGCTGTCCTGCCCCCTCTGCAGCCACGGGCAGGGTCAGAGAACATCACAACGCACACGCACACACATAGACACACGTGTGCACACGTATGCTGCCACCCCAAATACAGTCCTGGGGCCCACGGAGCCCTCCTCCGGCAGGTCTGGGCATCCTAGAGGCCCGGCATGGCCTCCCCTGCCCCTCCCCCCCCATTTCCTGCTGTACCTCAAGGTCCATGCTCTGCAGTTGGGCCCACAGCTCCTGGACAGGGTCTGACTTAGGCGGAGACTTCTGGAAGTAGCTGTGATCTCCATCAGCTGCCAGGGAAAACTGGATCCGTTCATTCATTCACTCACTCATGGGGCATCTATTTGGCTGCTGTAGGCAAGCTCTGTGGGGGCACGAAGTCCTGCCCCCAACAGCTTAGAGTCCGTCAAAATTATGTCTCTAATGTAACTACTTATAACTGTGCTGGCCGTGACGGCAGCCACTCGCCACAGTGGCTGCTGAGGCCTGAAATGGAGCTGGCCCTATCAGACATGCTGGAGCGCACATGGAGACTTTGGAGCTTAACACCAAAGAAAACTAAAATGTTTCAGTAATAATTTTTATATTGAGCATTGACCTATGAACCAGGAGGGCATGGTTCGATTCCTGGTCAAGGCACATGCCTGGGTTGCAGGCTCAATCCCCAGCGTGGGGCGTGCAGGAGGCAACTGATCAATGATTCTCTCTCATCACTGATGTTTCTATTTCTCTTTCCCTCTCCCTCCCACTCTTTGAAATAAAATATACTAGCATATATATATATATACTCTTTTTTTAAAAGAAAATATTATGCTGACTAAAAGAAGACAGACTGCCCTAACTGGTTTGGGATAGAGCGTCGGCCTGCGGACTGAAGGGTCCCGGGTTCGATTCCAGTCAAGGGCATATACCTTGGTTGCGGGCACATCCCCAGTAGGGGGTGTGCAGGAGGCAGCTGATTGATGTTTCTCTCTCATCGATGTTTCTAACTCTCTATACCTCTCCCTTCCTCTCTGTAAAAAATCAATAAAATATATTTAAAAAAGTAAAATAAAAGAAGACGGACCCAAAGGCCACATATATACAATTCCATTTATATGAAATGTCCAGAAGAGACAAGCCCGCAGAGACAGAGGGTACATTAGTGGTTGCTAGTGGTGGAGGGAGAATGACTGCTAATGGGTTTCTTTTTGGAGTGATGAAAATCTTCTAAAATTAGATAGCGGTAATGTTTGCACAGCTCTGAATACACCATATGACATTATGACATTATATGCTTTAAATTGTTAAATTTTTGGTTTGTGAATTATATCTCAATAAGGCTGCTACCAAAAAAAGTATGTATGTGACATGTTTCTGGTAGACAGGGCAGATTATAGCAATACTATAGTTTACAGAAGAACCGCTAACATTTAATGTTTCCTTAATGCCAGGCATGCTAAGCACATCACACGTATGAATCATCACACTCTCACACCACCTGATGCAGTAGGTACTATTGTCAGTGCCCTTTTGTAGACGAGGAAATGGAAGCTCAGAGAGGTTAAGTGACTTGTCCACAATCACACAGCTATTAAGTGGTGGAGCTGACATTTGAAACTGTGGTTTGGCTCCACAGACACCAAGGTATTCTGCTTCTAGAACACAGAGAGCAATGGGAGGGGAGGGGGGAGGGGGGAGGGGAGGGGAGGATTTCCCTCTGGCTGGGAATCTCTAGGAGGGAGAAGGAAGGAAGTATAAACCTGGCTCCCAGACAGCAGGAACCCCATCTCAGATCCCACTTGTGCCCATTGCTGTGCCCCTGATGACTCACATGTTGTCCACAGGAACTTCCCGGAGCTGCCACCAAGCTCCTCATTCTGGCTGGCCAGCCCCTCTTGGCCAGGCTCCGTGTACCAGACAGCCTCGGCCTCGGCTGCAGCCCCTCCCCAACCCACAGCCACTGAGGGCAAGTAGGCGGGCTCGGAGCCCCTGCGGGTCAGCCCCAGCGAGGGTCCTGGCTGGGTGACAAGCGGCTCCGAATGGCGGCGGCCCCACTGCACGTGGCCCGGGGGCTGCGGGTGCCGAAAGCTGTGCGGGGAGGAGAACGGGGAGGAGACGGGATAGCCTCTCCGGCAGAGCTGGCTCGGCCCCAGGCGTGGGGCTGAGCGGGGAGAAGGGGCAAGTCCTCCTGTGTCCCCACCCACTCCCGCTGGTCGAGAAGCGGCGCTCACCTGCACCGATCTCCCTGGAAGCAGAATCCTCGCTGGAAGTATCTGCAGACCTGGGACGCCTTCCTGCCTGGAACAAAGTGGCAGCTGGACCCCGAGTGATGGGCCCCCGGGGCCGAGGTCCTGAAAGATCACCTGAGTCAGTCGCGGAGCGGCCGCGTGGTGCGGGAAGGACACAGACGCTGGAGTTGGTTCTGTGTTCAGATCCTAGCTCCACTGGGTAACCCGGGGTGGCTAACTCACCCTGAGGCGTGGGGGTGAAAATGCCTCGGGGTTGTTGGGAGGGTTTCGAAGATTTTGCACAAGGCACAGAGCAGGTGCCTCGTAAATCACAGTGGTTCCTACTACCTCCTCCCAGCGCTAGTGCTGGGGTCCTGGAGTCAGATTCTGGATTCAAATGCTGGTGCCAGCGGTGGCTTCGGGGCATGACCTGTGTGGTCACGTGCTTTAATGCTCTGCTGTTGCTGTTGAAATTATTAAATTTTTTAATAAGGCCCCCGATTTTCACTCTGTGTGGGTTTCCACAGGTAATGTGGCCGGCTCTGCCTGGCATATCCTGGCAACGGGAGGGTGGACAAGGCATTCAATCTTTCCATGCCTCGGCTTCTTCATTTGCAAAAGGAAGGTAATATTAATATCTTTCTCGTGGAGTGGTGTTGAACTTAAAATGAGAAAATGCATGGGAAGTACCTGGCGTACAGCAAGCCCTCGATAAATATTAGCTGCTATCACCACTGTCATCATCTCCACCACCACCATCATCATCACGATGACAGGGGCCTTCGAGGCTCAGGGGGTGGGTGGAAAGGGCAGGAGGCGGAGTTGGGCAAATGGTCACTGGGAGTCCACCAGGTGCCCAGGCCTGAGCCTGCGGCAGGTACAAGGTGGAGAGGAGGCTGCTCTTGCGTGTGCTTCCCTGCCTGGAGGGGAGTAAGCCCTCAGGTGAAGGGCCTCAGGGACGGGGACAGAAGTCTGATACCAGTCCCCAGAGAACACAGACTGCCGGCCCAGCAGAGGGTCTGCCCCAGGGTGGCCCGCACCATTCCCCAGGCGGTCAGAAGGAGGCCCTGGCAGAGAAGCAGGCAGAGGGCGGAAAGATGGGTGGCAGGCACCCTCTCCTTGTTGTTTAATCCTCACCCGAGGAGGTTATTCCACTGATTTTTAGAGAAAGTGGAAGGGAGGGGAACAGACGCAGAGAGGGAAACATCAATGTGAGGGATCCCTGACCAAGGCCGGGGCAGGGGACCAAGCCTGCAACCCAGGGTCATGCCCTGGACTAGAATTGAACCCCGTGGGACCCTCCAGTCCGCAGGCGGACGCTCCATCCACGGACTCAAACTGGCTAGGGCGACAGGCACCCTCTTGTTGGTGCTGGACTGTTGTCCCATGTCCTTTATCTACAACAGGAGCCCCTGGACCTGAGAACCTGCCTAGAAACTCAGCTGTGGTGACAGAGCAGAGAAGCAAGAAACCAGAGCCAGGACCGGGGAGGCCACTGAGGCACACACCTGAGACACAAAACTTCAGGGGACGCCCACAAAACTCAGTGATTAAATGGAAATCACACTTTAGAGCAATTTTAAAAAAGATAAAAATTAATGCAAAAACAATTCACAATGAACAAAAGATCAAACTTTTAAATAAATACAGGATGCAACCTTAAAAAGACCGGATTCAACTCGGCACCACTTTACCTCCCCCAGGGTGGGCCCAGCAGCCAGGACACAGAGAACCAAGACAAGGGCAGATGTGCAAATAAATGGCTGTGGGGGGGAGGGAGGAGAGAGGGGAGAAAGAGGGGTGGCGAGGGGGGTGCGCTGCTTCAGATAGGTGACCAGGAAGGCCTTGGAGGAGGGGCCAGCAGTAATAGTCATGACTGCAATCATGATTATTACACAATAATAACAGTTGTTATTTTTATGGAAGTTTTAAAAAAATATATATTTTTTATTGATTCCAGTCAGGGAGAGGGAGAGAGAGAAACATCAATGATGAGAATCATGGATTAGCTGCCTCCCACATACCCCCCACTGGGGCCCGAGCCTGAAACCTGGGCGTGTGCCCAGACCGGGAACTGAACCATGACCTCCTGGTTCATAGGTTGATGCTCGACCACTGAGTGCCCTGGCTGGGCTTCTGGAAGCTCTTATGAGGCCAGAGGAGTAAAGTGAGATCTTTAAATAGTAATTTTTGATGATGGACCGCTGTCATTTCTGGCATTGAATAAAGAGAAAAAGGAATGATGTAAAACTGTAAGAGCCTATTTATATACTTGTAAATGGATGACACTATATGTTAAGTTGCTCTAGTATTTAGATGCCACTGGATACGTGACAAGAATAATGTACTTATTCGAATCCACTGGCTCACCTGCCATCTCACGGCAAGTTCACTGGCAGGGCCCCACGCGAGCAGCCTGAAATAGTTGGGACGCAGATTCTACGCGGAGGCAGCCTGCCCGCCCGCGGTGCCCTGCAGCCATTCTCACTGAGGCCTTGGGAAAGCAGACACCCGCAGGAAGAGCCAGTTTTTGTGGGCTGATTGCTCTAATCACATCCCCCAAAATCCTGCCTGGCCCTGGCCGGTTTGGCTCAGTGGATAGAGCGTTGGCCTGCGGACTGAAGGGTCCCAGGTTCATTCCCAGTCAGAGGCACATGCCAGGGTTGTGGCTCAATTCCCAGTGGGGGACATGCAGGAGGTGGCTGATCCATGATTCTCTCACATCATTGATGTTTCTCTCTCTCTCTCTCTCGCCCTCTCCCTTCCTCTCTGACATCAATAAAAATAAGAAAGAAAAAAAAATCCTGCCTGATTGGAGGGCCAGTCTTAGAGAAGATTCAGAAATGGTGAAGGCATTTGATTTAGTGATGTAACTTCTCTTAAAAACATCTTTAAAAGACCTTTTGGTCCTGGTCAGGGAGCTCAGTTGGTTACAGCATCCTGATAGGCCAAGGTTGAGGGTTCGATCCCTGTCAGGGCATGTTCAAGAATTAATCAGTGGATGCGTAGGTTAGTGGAACAACAAACTGATGTTGTTTTTCCTCTCTCTCTAAAATCAATAAATAAAATTTAAAAAATAATAAAAGTATTTTGGAATTAAAAAAAGGATAATATAATCATTTTATTTTTAAATGGGAAGGTTGAGAGGTGAGGTGGAAATGAGAGTCGCTGTGGAAGGGGTGGGTGACCATGAGGGGCCCCTCATCTCTTAGTAGTCCTTAGAGCAGCAGTTCTCAACCTGTGGGTCGTGACCCCTTTGGGGGCGAACGACCCTTTCACAGGCGTCGCCTAAATACCTCCAGCATGTTGTCGGATACTTATATGACGATTCATAACAGTAGCAACATTACAGTTATGAAATAGCAACAAAAATAATTTTATGGTTGGGGGTCACCACAACATGAGGAACTGTATTAAAGGGCCGCAGCATTAGGAAGGCTGAGAATCACTGCCTTAGAGGAAGGGTTCACAGGCCTCCTGTCCCCAGTCCATCAATAGAAACCTCGAGGAGGGAAGATGTGCTTTTACCCCAAAGACCACCAATAAGGCTGACCTCCAGGACAGCCTAGAGAGGCCACCCCACTAGCTCCTCCCACCTGGGAGGTCACCTGACAAAGCTCTCCCAGAACAGCCAGTGGGGCCCTCAGCCCATTAGAGGAGGTTAAGGGCTCTGTAATCAAGTCAATGGGAGACACTCCGCCTTCTATGGTTTCTTAGAGCCATGTTGCATCTTGCTTACTGGCTATTAACACATTAAAGGCTCTGACAAGTTCTGCAACGGAACATGTTTGATTTGACCTAGCATTGCTTAATCGTGCTTTTGTTGTTGTTTGTTTAGGCCCTCTGCCCACAAACACTTAAATTACCAATAAAACACATTGTGTTTGGAGAAATGTCAAATTAGTTCATTTAATCCTCAAAACAAGTGTTGAAAGTCCAGCCATTTTTTGTTTTCAAAATCTGAGGCTCAGAGATGAAAAGTAACAGACCTGGTACATAACGCAAGTGTCCTCACTTAGCCCAACAATCCTCTAATTAACTGCGACTGCCTTGTCCGGGTGAGGGCTGCTGGATTTGGGGAATTTCTCAAGCTAAATTCTGAAGTCAAGGGGTGGGACAGAGGAGGCAGCAGAGGGACTTGGGGGCTGGAGCAGTGGACCCCTGAACAGTGAGCCTGGGGAATCAGGACCTGACTATTGGGATGGGGCTGGGGGGTGTGGGGATAGGGGTTGAGGTGGGTCGGAGAAGGGCAGGGACTAAGGAGGGTGGCGTTGGGGAGGCAAGGGGGAGGTGGAGCCCCCTGACCAGGGTTTTGAAACTTGAGGGCCCAAACTTCGTCTACGCCCCGTCGCCCTGGCCGTGCCCGAAGCTCAGGAGAGAGGGACATCCTCAGTGAGCACGTCTTTGTCTCCGCCTCCCTCAGCTACCTGGCGGCCTTTCCGCCACTGAAAGGAGCTTAGAAAACTACTCCACACCGAGACCTCGGACGCCCAATTGTCCCTCCTTTACCCAGACGTCAGTTCTCCCTGGGGAAGCGCTCTCTTCTAGCTGTTGGCCAGCCGAGTTTGTGCTAAATAATTAATTAGAGATTTTAAAATTGAATTTAAACAACTGTCTGTGTTTATCAATAAACTGAGACACGAGATTGGGAAACCAATAGTCTCTAACATCTAGTTACTTCTTCCAACCGGAGGCCCAGTGAGCTAGCACACCCGAAAGAACGACTCTCTAATGGGGTAATGTTCCATCTGACGTTCCCGTCCAAACGCTGGTGAGCACCCGGCACCCTGCTAAGTGCTGGGCTGCAAGGGTGACCAGGAAACCAGGCCCCACCACAGGGAGCTGTGTGGGTTTCGGGGCCGAGAAGCCCTTGTGGGTGGAAGAGAAAGCCGGCAAGTGGCAACCCCTGCCCTAATGGGCAAACGCTGAGCTAGCCTCGACAGCTGTGCAGCCTTAGTACGCCTGTCCTCCCTCTGCTCTCTGAGGGGCTGGGAGATGAACTCTAGATCCTTCCAATGTTGGGGGCACAGAACAAGGAAGCCCCTCTTCATCTAAATTCACCCCCAAATTCTTAGAGAATGGGCTTTCAATGGCCAGGCCAAATCCCAAATGATTTTCTCCCACCTTCTTGTGTTTGTTCCCTTGAGACCCAGATTCCTACCTGAATGGCCACCAGGAGTGGGGTCTGTCCTCCCCACCATGGCTGCCGCCGCCGCTGCCACCTCCACCTCCACCACCACCATCCAGCCCTGCAGGGTCCATGCCAGCTGCGGACCCTAATGAGAGTCAGGCAGGGCTCTCTGGTGCCCTTTATCCCTCCCTCTCTGGGCAGGGCCAGGGGGAGGTGGGGCTCTTTGGCCAGGCCCACCCCTTCTGAGGACCCCAGGCCAGCAGGCCGAGCTTGAAGGGTGAAGGCAAGAGGCCTGTGGACCAGGGATGTCGGTGGGATGGGCATGAAGGCCCTCAGGGATCCCTTGGTGAGTCCTGCAAGAAGCTGCGGGTTGCTTTAAGTACTTTAGGGTCCAGGAAGGCAGGGTGACTTGGGAGGGCTCATGGAGACCAAGGACCTGGGAGTTAGGAGGCTGAGTCCTGGGGCTGGTGTCTGAGGGGAACTGCTAACTGAGGAGGCCAGAGGGGAGCTTCCCCCCAACTCTGGGCCTTGGAAGGAGGGGGTAGGGGAGGGAGGGGAGGGAGGGCCATGAGCTTTAAGAGCGCTTCAAGCTCTGGGTATAAGACACTCTCTACTCCATCTCACCCCTCCAAAGCTAGCGCTCTCTCCAATGTGCTACACTGTCCCACGAGGGAGGTAAAATTGGGCAAGTTTTAAAACAGCAAATAAGAGGAATTTACTTAAAAATTAAGGGGGAGCCCCAACCAATATGGTTCAGTGGTCAAAACATCAGCCTGCGGACTGAAGAGTCTTGGGTTCGATTCTGGTCAGGGACACGTACCTGGGTTGCAGGCTCCTCCCCAGCCCGATCAGGTCTAGTGCAGGAGGCAACCAATCGATGTGTTTCTTTCACACTGATGTTTTGCTCTGTCTTTCCCTCTCTATAAAATCAATGGAAAAATAATCCTCAAGTGAGGATTAAAAAATAAGTAATAAATAATTAGAGATTTTAAAATTGAATTTAAACAACTTTCTGTGTTTATTAATAAACTGAGACACTAGATTGGGAAACCAATAGTCTCGAACATCTACTTACTTCTTTAACTTTTGCTGGATCAAAATTATTTAACATTTTTTCATAGGTGCTGCGTGTGCTGTCCAGGAGGCTGTGCCAGTTTGTACTCCCACCGATAGCATGAGGGAGTCTGTTTGCGCACAGCCTTGCAGCACAGTTATCGAACGTTCTAGTATTTCTTAGTTTGGTAAGTAAAAATCTGTATCTCGTAGTGTTAGGGTTTTTTGGGGGCTGGTGACACGGGCTGTGAAAGAATTCACAACTAAAAGAAGAGATACATGTAGAGAGAAAGGGCCAGTGCATTGCTAATCAATACAAAGGCAAAGGATAAAAACTGCCCTGCCTTTTCAAGCCTTGGACAAGGAAGCAAGGGGCATTTTTGGGCTGTTGTTGTTGCTAGGTGAAACTGAGCAGACATTAGGGGGGGTTGTCTTTGTTAGTTTTTTATTTTATTTTAAAGTATATATATATATATATATATATATATTTTTTAATTTATCTTTATTGTTCAGATTATTACAGTTGTTCCTCTTTTTTCCCCCATAGCTCCCCTCCTCCCATTTCCCACCCCAACTTCTGTCCTTGCCCCCCCACTGTCCTCATCCATAGGTGTACAATTATTGTCCATTCTCTTCACGCACCCCCAACACCCTTAACCCCCGAAAATTGTCAGTCCACTCCATTCTATGCCTCTGATTCTATTCTATTCAC
>PVJC01010274.1:0-44046 GCA_004026665.1 Murina feae
GGGAAAGAGTTGGTGGCCTGCTTGGTGGCTTCCCAGGTCCCTTCCGGGGATCAGGGAGCAGGAAAAGGCTGGCCTGACCACGAGGCGGGATTTTCCCTGCTTTCTGGTGGCTGGAGGGAAGATGGGCAGTAGGCAAGCTTGGGAGGCAGGCCGCACCCAGCCCTGGCCACGCTCAAAAAAGAGAACAACATGCAGGGGAGGCCAAGAGTCTGAGAGATCAGCATAGAGGGGGTGCCTGCTCCAAGCCTCCACGGTGTGCCTGGGGCAGGCCCCTGGCAGGTAGACACACACAGGAGGACTGCTCCGAGCCTCTGATGCGGCTGGGGCAGGTCCCCAGTGGTGACACACACACACACACACACACACACACACACACACACAGAGAAGGCGCTTGGCAGACTGGGGCCATCATAGGATATCCACTGAGGGGTCCCAGACTGTCAGAGGGCACAGGTCGGGCTAAGGGACTCCCTCCACCCCGAGTGCACAAATTTTTGTGCACCGGGCCCCTAGTATATATATAATTGATTTCAGAGAGGAAGGGAGAGGGTGAGAAAGATAGAAACATCAGTGATGAGAGAGAATCATTGACCGGCTACCTCCACACTGAGGACTGAACCCACAACCCAGGCATGCACCCTGACCAGGAATCCATAACTGTTGGTCAGAAGCACAGGTGGCAGACTACCTGGCCTTGTGACTGGCATCTGAAGTGGGCAGGCAGTCCTGTAAGACTTAACATGTTAAATCTGATACTATCTCCAGGCTGTTAGTGTCAGAATTAAGGTGGATTGTAGGACACACAACTAGCATTCAAGAATTGCTTGGTATGCCCAGCCAGCGTGGCTCAGTAGTTGAGTGCTGACCTGTGAACTACGAGGTCACGGTTTGATTCATGGTTGGGGAACGTGCCCAGATTGTGGGCTTGGTCCCCATGTGGGTCATGTAGGAGGCAGCCGATTGGTGATTCTCTTTCCTATCTCTCTCCCTCTCCCTTACTCTCTGAAATTAATAAAAATATATTTTTTAAAAAGAGTTGCTTGATAGTGTGGGGGAAAACCCCTCCTCACATTAAAATTGGGTGTGCAAAACCCAAAGATTAGGTCTCAATGACTGTGAGAATTTTATTGTGCTCAAATGGCAAAGAGATAGAAAATGCTTTAAGCTCCAGTGGATAATGGCTAGGACAAATGGGAGTTCTTTACCTATGAAAATACATACCATTTTATTTTATCTTCACAGCCATCTCTATGGTCAGTATAGACTTTTTCTTTTCAGTGAGTGAGTGAGAATTTGGATCATATATTAGTTAACACTGGAACCAGTAAACCTGGGTGTTTGTTTCAATACCAATACTGTCAACACCATTGTGGGCCTATCTCCTAGTAATTCAACTTGTCATTTTGGAAGATCGAGGTGTTCTAGTCTAGATCTAAGATCCTTAAGTGTGTGGAGGGTATCTGTTAATAACAGGAATTTGTTGTATGTTTGAGATATGTTGGAGTGATACTGGAAAGAGCAGGGAAAGAAAAACCAGCTGTACGTGGAAAACCAGGGCTCAGTCTAGAAAAACGACTCTAGTAGTTTTTATTTTAAGGTTCGACTTAAGTGAAATGACATAGTTAATTAGCGTCTGAGCTAGAATTAGAAAATAATCCTCATGGCTTTGGGCACTGCATTGCGCGTCCTCTATACCGAAGTCAGTAATCAGCAATGTGGCACTAGATGCATTCTGAAACTTTATTTTACCAAAGGGAAATAGGGGATGTTTTTCAAACCTTGGTGAAAACAGGAATTCCCTGGTGAGCTTTCTAAGTGCTGGTTCCTTGATTAAATGTGAGGGACCTGATTCTGAAGGTCTGCACAGGGTCTAGGAACCTGCACGTTTTAAAAAATATACATTTTGTTGATTTTTTACAGAGAGGAAGGGGGAGGAATAGTTAGAAACATTGATCAGCTGCCTCCTGCATACCCCCTACTGGGGATGTGCCCACAACCCAAATACATGCCCTTGACCAGAATCGAACCCAGGACCTTTCGGTCCACAGACCAATGCTCTATCCACTGAGCCAAAATGGTTAGGGCTAGGAACCTGAACTTTAAAGGCACCAGTGTAAATTTGGATGAAGGTGGTCCTTCGGAATCATTTAGAAAAGCAGTGAATTAGAATGTACTTCCTTTCCCTTTGGAGGGTAACTCTTTACTCAAGTGCCCTGAGTAAGTTGAAGACCTGAGCTATTTCTTCAAGGGGTCTGACTGACCTGTGCTGACCCATTCACATGATTTTTCCCAGTTCCCCTGAGGTCAATGGAGTTCCTGGAGTGAGGGAGTCACCTCTGACCATGGGACAAAAGGTAGTTTTCGGACCTCTAATTTTATCATCACCATACTATAACTAGCTGAGCTAACCAGCCACAGTTCTATTGGAACTCACCATGGAGACAGATTAATTTTAACTCTGAGAGAACATGGGCTTTTCAACACAAGTTAAATATAGGCTGGCACAGAACATTACAGAAGCGTTAGGTCCTCAGAATTTTTTTATTTTTTATTTTTTTTAGCTCCCAAACTATGAGCTGCTACCAATAAATGCTCTTCATACTTTCTCCTGGTCATTCTTCTTACTTTTTCTTCTTCCCCTGATCACTGAAATAGAGAAGGTAGGACTCCATGAGTGGGAAACCCCAAGGTCATCTATGAGTAAGTTTCTCCTGAAAGTTGACATTGAAAGTACTAAATGGAAAGAGACCTAGCCGGTTTGGCTCAGTGGATAGAGTGTTGGCCCACAAACTGAAGGGTATAAGGTTTGATTCTGTTCAAGGGCATGTGCCTTGGTTGCAAGCCCTATCTGGGCCCTGGTTGGGTCAGGGTGCATGCAGGAGGCAACCAATCTATGTGTTTCTCTCACATTGATGCTTTTCTGTCTCTCCCACTCCCTCTCATTTTTCTCTCTAAAATAATTAAATAAATAAAATCAATGGAAAATAATCTCGTGTGCAGATTAACAACAACAACAACAACAACAAAAATAATAAAGTTAATGGAAAGAATAGGTCATATGTCTTAGGCTCAAAGCTTTTGTGCCTGTTTGTGTTTTCTTGGATGAAGCACTTATTTTAAAGAAATATCAAATACGTTTTCAAATAAATTTTCACAAAACAAATGCTCTGAAATTTGACCAAATGGAAAATTTTGGTGGTAAAAATATTGCATAGTTCCATCTGTAATAGGTTTTATTTTTTCCGGAACTAAGGGAGAATATACACAGATACACACAACTCCCACTTTTAACAGATATTTCATTAAAATACTACACAATTTAAATGCTGATGAGACTTTTTCAAATAGGAAAATTAAAATGATACCGTGTTCTCTTTTATTATAAAACTATTGATTGACTTTGATAACTTTTATACTTCTGATTAGAATATAGATTAAAATAGGAATGATTTTCTATGGTGGAATCATGTCCACTGTAAGTGGATTCTACAATTATATTGGAAAACAGAAGATGAAATGTAAAAGGCTGGTGATAATGGGCCATGTATGACCCATATGGTGATCTATGTTAATGTTTAAAAAATACTAATACATTAATTAATGATAAATTACAAATACTAATAAATCGGAGGTAAGAGGGATTTTAATGCTTGGAATATTGGCCTCTGTAAGCTATACTGCAATACTAGTTGTAATTAAGGGTGGCTGCCCTGAGAGCACTGATTGAGATTGTATCACAGTTCTATATTCTTGGGCACTTTACAAAATCCCCGTGGTCTGTTTTCTCACATAAACTTGAGTGGAACTACTTAGAACATTGATATGAGTATTCAAAGAGATCACATACATACCGGGCTTAGTACAGTACAGTACACAGCAAACGGTTAGTTAAATGTTAGATATTACCAATCTTGTAACCATAGTTTCATAATTTTCTTTCTAAAAACCAGTAGTCAAAGGATGAGGATATAGTCCTTTCACTGAAATACCTTATCTCCACTCTGCATATAAATTTGTTAAAGTCAATTAATAAAAAATAAGTATAACCGTATTTTTGAAACAGCCCTATAAATAATAAACATGCTTCCAAGTTCTCAACAAAGTGATAAAAGCCACCAACAGGCCTTTGCCCTGCTGAGTTTCCCTAAGAAGCCAACAGCTTAGCCAGCCTCTCAAAGGCCAATGGAAGCTTGAAGATCAGATACTGTATGTGGGGTCACCTCCAGATTTAACTCTTACATGCAAGCCACTTAGATCTGTAGCTGTGTCCATTTCTGTGAGATATGAGATATCTATGTTTGAGACATCGACACTATGAGAAAGGCAGTAATTACATCCAGTAATCATACTCAGATCTGCTGAATTAAAGGCAGACAGGAGAGTTACACAAATATAAACTCTTAAAGATAGAAATTTGACTGTGAGGCCCCAGCCTTCAAGCTGGGTTATACTTAAAATATCTCAAATACTTAAAATAATAATCATAATATTAACAACCCCATTTACAGTTATATTGATTAGTGGTCCTTTATTTAAATCTTTACAGAAGTAGAGCTCCAGAGTGCGTTTCTTCCCCTCCTCCCTTGTTTTTACTATTTGAGAAAGGAGCACCCTCAGGGGATTTGACAGATTCACACTTGAAGCCTGCCATAGCTGAGCCTCATGTCAGAGAGAAATATATTAAATCACTATGGATTCTCAGACAGATTACATTTATGGTTTTCCTGATGTCTATCGGGCTTATTGCTTTCTCATAAAATAAAAGTAGAAGGTTCTGATAAGGTAGACTTCTCACAGGCTCTATTGGTAATGACCTATTTTGGGGGGGGGGTAGGTGTTTACAAATTGACGATTTGTTACTAGATCTTTGTACAGATCAAAGCAACCTGAATGATCTGTTATTATCTAGGATTTATAAGAAAAAGCTGCATTTGTAGTGACGATATTTTTCTCTTCATAGTGGAGCATATGTCATGAGCCCTCACCTTTTTGTCACTTGAGAAAAATATCTAACTTTAATTCTAATGAATTTCAGTGCAAAGTAGTTTAAATAATTGCAGCAAAAAAGAGATACCCATAACTAAATCCACAATAGAAGGAAATTGGTGAGAATGCACAGAGCAATAAAGGATATAGAACTTTATTGGTCATAGGGAGGTGCTCATAAATAGTGAAACTTTATGATTTTCTTTCTTTTTTTCACTTGAAATTTCCATTGCTTTTCTCTCAGAGGATTTCAAGAGATGCTTCAGAGATTTTTAAACTTTCAATAGTGTTTTAAATACCAGAGGAAAAAAACAAAAAACCAACACCGATAATGTAGGAGGAGGAGACAGTGGAAAGGAACGGAGAATAGGAGCAAAAGAAAAACCGAAGTGGCTGGATAAAAAAAGTATCATCTTCAGATGCTATAGTGGCTGATCCATCTGTAGTCTGAGTTTATAAAATCTTATGTGGAATTGGGAAGAAGCCCCGTACTAACACTTCCCACCCTGATGCCACCTCTAAGAGTAGTTATAAACTCCTTTGGAAAAGGGCTGTCATGACAAATCCCTACTGTTCACCATACTGTTATTTGCAGTTGCTTTCCAAATTCTATTGAATGGATTATTGCTTTGTTAATACTTTTATTCTTGAAATATTTAAGCTCTGCCACATATTATCAATATTTTTAAATTTTATTTTTAATAAATTTTAAATTTATTGATTTCAGAGAGAGGAAGGGAGAGGGAGAGAGAGAAACATCAATGATGAGACAGAATCATTTGATCGGCTGCCTCTTGCATATCCCCAACTAGAGATCAAACCCACAACCTGGGCATATGCCCTGACCAGGAATCAAACCTGCAATCTTCTGGTTCATAGGCTGGTGATCAACCACTGAGCCAAACTGGCAGGGCAATGTATCCTTATTCCTAAAATTAGGATAATAGAATTGACATCAAAGGCTTGCTTTAAGAATTCAAAGAATTGACTCAGTTAAAGGACTTCAACAGAGGCTAGGTCATATAAAGTGCTCAATAAATGACAGTTGAGAGAGCTCTTTCAATAGTATCACTTATTTTTATTTATTTATATTTAATATTGACAGTACTACAGATGGCTCCCATTTCCCCTTCCATCCATCCAGCCCCTACCCCACTCCAGGCCTTCCCCACACTGTTGTCTGTGTTTATGGTTATGCATATATATTCTTTAGTTACTCTCTCCCAACCCCTTCACTCCCTCCCCTGTGAGATCTCAGTCTGTTCCATGCATCCATGCCTCTGTTTCTATTTTGTCAGTTTATTTTGTTCATTAGGGTCCACATATAAGTGAGATCATGTGGTATTTGCCATTCTCTGAATGGCTTATTTCACTTAGCATAATAATCTCCAAGCTCATCCATGCTGTCAAAAAGGGTAAGAGATTCTTCAATTTCACAACTGCATAGTATTCCATTGTGTAATTGTACCACAGCTTTTTTTATCAACTCATTTGCTGATGGACACTTGGGCTGTTTCCAGATCTTAACTATTTTAATAACTCTGCTATGAACATAGGGGTGCATATCTATCTCACGATCAGTGACTTGGGAGTATTTTTTCCATATGTCTCTTGGCCATTTGTATGTCCTCTTTGGAGAAGTGTCTATTCAGGTTTTGAATAGACACATTTTTAAATTGGATTCTTTGTATTTCTGGTGCTGAGTTGTATGAGTTCTTTATGTATTTTGGAAATTGACCCCTTATCAGATTTAACATTGGTGAATATGTTCTCACATAGTGTGCAGTCCCTTTTTATTTTCTTAATGGTTTCTTTGGCTCACAAGAAGCTTTTTAGTTTGATGTAGTTCCATTTGTTCATTTTTTCCTGTTATTTCCCTTATGCTAGCAAAAATATTGCTACAAAAAAGTCTGAGATTTTACTGCTTGTTTTCTTCTAAGATTTTTATGGTTTTGTGACTTACATTTATGTCTTTTATCTATTTTGGGTTTATTCATGTGTATGGTATAAGTTGATGGTCTGGTTTCATTTTTTTTTTCCGTACATTATCTGTCCGATTTTCCCAACACTGTTTATTGAAGAGACTATCTTTACTCCATTGTATGATCTTGCCTCCTTTATCAAATATTAATTGACCATAATGATGTCGGGTCAATTTCTAGTGTCTGTTCTGTTTCATTGGTCTTTATGCCTGTTTTTGTACTAGTTTGTTTTGATTACAATGGCTTTGTAATATAGTTTGATATTCAGCATTGTGATCCCTCCAACTTTGTTCTTCTTTTTCAAGATTGCTGAGGCTAATCAGGGTCATTTGTTGTTTCATATAAATTTGTGGAATATTTGTTCTAGATCTGTGAAATATGCAGATGGTATTTTAATAAAGATTGCATTGAATCTGTAGATTGCTTTAGGTAGTGTGGACATTTGAATACTGCTAATTCTCCCAACCTATGAACACAGTATGTTTTCAATTGTTTGTATCTTCCTCTATTTCTTTGTTCAGTGTCCTCTAGTTTTCTGAGTACAGGTCTTTTACCTCCTTAATTATGTTTATTCTTAGGTATCTCATTTTGTTGCAATGGGAAATGGGATTATTTTTCTTTTTAGTTTTTCTTTATGCGAATTCACTATTGCATGAAAATGCCATTGATTTCTGGATGTTAATTTTGTATCCTGCTACACTGTCAAATTCATTTATTAAATCTAGTAGTTTTTGATGGAGTCCTTAGTGTTTTCTATGTACAATATCATGTCATCTGCACATAATGATGGTTTTACTTCCTCCTTTCCAATTTGAATGCCTTTTACATTTTCTTCTTGTCTGATTGCTGTGATTAGGACTTTCAGTACTATGTTGAATAATAGTGATGAAACCAGACAACCCTGGTGTTGTTCCTGATCTTAAGGGAAATGGTTTTAGTTTTCACCTATTGAAGATGATGTTGGCTGTAGGTTTGTCATTATGCCTTTATCATATTGAAGTATGATCCCTCTGTTCCCACACTGCTGAGAGTTTTTATCAAAAATGGGTGTTAGATTTAGTCAAATGCCTTTTCTGCATCTATTTATATGATCATATGATCATGTGACTTTTATCCTTCATTTTATGTGATTTATCACATTTATTGATTTTTGAATACTGTACCAGTCTTGCATACCCAGAATAAATCCCAGTTGGTCACGGCGTATGATATTTTAAACCTATTGCTAGATTGATTTGCTAATATTTTGTTGAGGATTTCAGCATCTATGTTTTTAAACTGTTGGTTAATTAGATATGGGCTCTTAATATCCAATTGAAGTGAGGAAATATAAGTGACACTATAGGCTGGGCCTTTCCTCAGCTTTGTCTATAACAGTTATAGAAATGAACTGATATATTTAAATTTCATATGTTAATAGATTCAAGTAATTTGCTTGGGAAGAAGGCAGTACATAAATTATCTTTCTGTTCTAATCCTGAAATTTTACATAGAATTTTAATAGTATTCTCAAAATGATGAGGCAGGTTATCCTCATGTTTATCAATTGTCTATACACATCTCTGTATCACTACCATTTTTCATCCCATTCAACTATCTAGAGTACACTTGGGAGGCTATTCAAAAAATGTTAGATTACAAAGTGGTTTATGTTTCCCATGTCTTTCATATTTCCATTTTTCTGGAACCTTCAGGGATAGGTGAGCACTCCATATCAATTCTCCAAGAATAGATACTTTTTTCCACACCTGTCTACTCTAGTGTATGAGCCTACTTTCTCTTTGGGACATTTCAGTGGTATAGTTTCTGTAAATAAAATTTTATCAGGTCTTTACTATATGTTTTAGCCTTAAAAGTGAATTTCTTTGGGGAGAGTTACACCTTACTTTTTCAAGGTGTGAAAGGTATAATTGATTTTTTCCAAGCTACACTGATACATAATAATGCTGAACTGAAGTAATAAAGTACTCTTGCCTCCAACTTTTATCTTGCATAGTAAAAGAATAAAGATGGAATATTTGGGGTCAGTTAATATACACAATATATGGATTACTAAAGTTACATTTTTAATGTATTATAGTGCTATTATATATTTTAGCAAAAAAGTTCTTAGGAGACACAGTGTAGGGAAATTATCTTTAAAACAGTGACCATTAAGCAGTAACCCAACATGACTTTGGTGTAAGCTATACTTTCTGGTGACCTGGGTAACAAAATTTATTCTGGATTGGACCAAATGAATATTTGATCAAAAGCAAATTTCATTTTCTGCAACATTACCAGGAAAATTAATTATACAAATATATTTACAAATTATTTCATATTCTGAGATTATAAAGTTAACTTTTCAATTTCTTATTATCAGACTATGAAAGCCAGATTCTACATTAAGCCACTGAAATTCTCTGTGGGTAGACTATGACATGGGCAGGAGGGGATCCCATATTTCTGAAGAAAGCTTGAAATTATATGGTGGTTGGTGAAGGGGAGGGTGTTTACAATGTGTTGGGGCAGGACTCCAGCTGTTGGTTGCACCTTCCCCGCCCCTCAGAGAATCCCAGCAAAGCAGGAAGGGGTGAAGAGGCTGAGAAAGGCCAGTAGCAGTGGCATGTGACTCCAGGATCTACTCATAGTTTTCAGATCCAGCTACAGATCTTGATCTGCACATCAGAGACAATAGTTCATTTTACTCACTAATATAAAGGTTTTATTTATCCAATTTTAGCAGATGCAAGAAAAGTTATTTAGATTAATCTTTACCATATGGCTCTCTTATCCTTTATATTAAATCTAAAAAAATGGTGGTGGCAGATAGAGAACATGATGTAAAATGTCAACTCTCATTTCTTTTAGAGAGGTCAGAGTGGAACATGGTTTTGTTTGAGCTGTACCACATAAATACCAATAACTGACTGTGGCATATAATATTTATATAATAATTCTGATTAAATAATCTTTCTTTTTCCCACATGATTTATGGATAATTTACAATAAGACCTACCATATTGAACTAAACACGGTTTAATATTCTTGAAATGTTCTTATGCAGTAGTTACCCAATGCTACAAATTTATGTATACTGTGTTTATTGTCTCTATTGTCCATGTCTTTTCATATTTTAGTTGATGATATAATATAGTTCTGCACTTACATACCAATGCAATTTCGTTTTTCTCTCAATGCAATTTATTAAACGATTAGTTCCATGAAATATTCTGAAGGAAAAAAGTAAACAGTTCTTTGGTCAATCAATTTTGGAAAATGCTGAATTCTCTTTCTCCTACGTGGATAGTCATAATGGTCATAAGCCTAACTAAAGGCTCTGAGAAGTCCTGCAGTTAAACAAGTACAAAAGAGTTTTCAATTCAGTGTTTCCTGGGTATAGTTGACAGAGATACTCTTTTTCCATAATACCTTATTACATCCTACTGAATTTTGGGATATGCCAATGCAGACATCCAACACAATCATATAAACTTGATTTTTTTCACTGAAATGAATCTAAATACATAAAATAAGATTTGCAAGAAATATATTGCACTTCTACATTTTCTTAAAGAGGGTTCATTCCATCTTATCATGTCACTTGAGATTCATTCACCTGAGGATATTTTTCCATTGATTTTTAGAGACAGCAGAAGGAAAAGGGAGAGACACACAGAGAAACATATTGGTGTGAGAAAGACACATTGATTGGTTGCCTCCCACACATGCCCTGACCAGGGCTGCGGAGGGAGCCTGCAACCAAGGTATATGCCCTTCTCCAGTACACAGGCCATGCTCTATCCACTGAGCCAAATCAGCCAAGGCTCACTTGGGATAATTTCTTTTCCCCTTATTAGAGTCACCTGACAGTTTTCCTTTCTGAAGTCCATGCTTCTTTCCAAGGAACAGGGCACCATCTCTGGTTTTCCACACTTTGGGCCTCACCTCAAGTTCATCTCCTCAAATTCAATCTTATACTCCTGGGGGGGTGGTGAGTAGTCTGGACATGAAGAGCTCTGTGGGTCTCAAGACCATTGGAATTCTTGTTTTCTAAGCTACTCTGCCTCTTCCCTCAAACCTTCTATTTATCTAATCTAATAAAAGAGTAATATGCATATTAACCCTCACTCCATTACACCCACAAGCCAATCAGGAGCTACTATGCAAATTAACTCAACTAAGATGGTGGCAGCCATGGAGCTGGAGTTGCCCCAGGCAATGGAGGAAGCCAGGGCCCTGTGGGCCCTGAGCTCTACTCAAGGCTACAAAGTTTCAATTATAGAAGATAAGCAAACCCCAGAAACCTGGGGGGCTGGGACCTTGGGTTGCCAGGGGCAACCCAGGCTTTGAGCAGGGGACCAAGGCTACAAAGTTTCAATTATAGAAGTTAAATAAATACCAGATACTTGCTTCCAGCCAGGTACCCCAGTAGGGACCTGAACCATGAAGAGGCTGTGGGCAGCCTGAAAACGGCCCGCAGACCCTCACCCAGGCTGGCCACAACCCCATGGGGTGAGAGTCCACACTGGGGGGCTTGGCAAGCCTGCAAACAGCCATCAGCCCCTCACCCAGGCTGGCCAGGCACACCAGCAGGTGGACATCCCCCAAGGGGTCCCAGACTGCGACAGGGCACAGGCGGGGCTGAGGGACCCCCCCAAGTGCATGAATTTTTGTGCACCGGGCCTCTAGTTTTATCATAAACACTGATGGTTCATTTAACCCATTCTCCTTTCTATGTGTTCATAGAGGGCTTAATCTACCAAAGCTCCAAGTAGGTAAGAGGACAGATTTCCAGTCCCTGTTTACAATTAAGTACAGAGAAAAATAAAAATAAAAACTTAATTTCATTAAAAGAGTCTAAAATATTTATTCTTTTTGATAATTGAAAAGACATCACTTTTATTATTTTTACATGATTTTATCCTAGGCCCTAACTGTGTTTCTCATGTCATATCACTTTCCCCCTTGCTTACTAAGCTCAAACCAGACAGACTTTCAATTTACTTTCTACCTTTGCTCCTTTGCCTTAGTGGTCCCCTTGTTTGGCATTTTCCCTGCCCATCATATTTACTGTTTCTTGAAATACAAGGTCTCAGATTACATTTCACATCCTTGGAGGAAACCAAAGTATCTACCTAGGCCCTCTTAAATGTTTGTATAGCACCTGTTACCTGATAATGTTTCTTTACCTTTGGGCCCCAACAAAGATCCAGGAGTGATGGGACATTACCTATCTTGTTTTCCATTCCTTCCTCACTACCTAGTATAGTGTAAGGAAAATAATACAGAGTCCATAGATATTTGATGAATGAATGAATGAATGAATGAATATTTGCTTTTTCAAGTCCATTTTTTGGGTTATTTTTTGGTCTTTTTTACTGGGAACACCAGCCACCCTTTGCATTGGTTCAATTTCCTCCTCTACACTCTGACCACTTTCATGCCACTCAGTATAACAGTCCACCTTCCTTTCTTATCTCTAATTCTGTAGTTGCTCTGAGGGTCTGAGTTAATCTTTTATGTCTCTTCATATTATACTACCTCAAAGACTACATTCTTTCCTAGACTTAAAATATTTTCTATGGCAAAACCTTTCTACATTGTTTTCTTTGACACATATAACTTAATCCTATAGCTTACTTCTCTGCTTTGCTGTTGCAGTGCTAGCAAAAACTGTTTGCCAAATCCTTATTATCTTACTGTTCAATGTTTATTAATATTATGTCATTAAGTAGACTAGGAATATTTTGAGGACAGGAGCCATGCCATATCTTTTTTTTGTTGTTGTTAATTTTCACCCTAGGATATTTTCTCATTGATTCTTAGAGAGAGTGGCAGAAAGGGGGAGAGACAAAGAGTGAGAAACATTGATGTGAGAGAGACATCAATCAGTTGCTTCCTGCACACCGCCCCCCCCCCACCAGGGCCTAGGCTAGGGAATCAAGCCTGAAACAGAGGTACATGCCTTTGGACTAGAATCAAACCAGAGACCCTTCAGTCTGAGGATCAACACACTATCCACTGAGCCAAACCAGCCAGAGCCCTTCTTCTGTAACTTTATTTTTAAACTAGGGGCCCAGAACATGAATTCATGCACCTTGAAATAACTGTGGGCTGCGAGGCTGCAGTGGGCACAGGGGCAGGTCTTGGCCTATCTTCTGCACCCCTGCCTGGATCCTCCTGCTGTGGCCCCCAGTATCCTGTCTGCTGGCAGCACTGCTTCTGCTGCTGCCACTCCCATGTGCTGATGGCACTGGCCCTGCTCGCACCCACACCAGCAACAGGTGTGAGCAGGGCCGGCGCTTCAGTGGATGTGAGTGACGGCTGCTGCCCTAATCGCCCCTCAGGAGCAGGGGGAGGTGGAGAAACCCAGAGGGGTGATTGGGGCCAGTAGCCACTGCCTACACTCCCTGACCGCACCAAAGGATTGGGGCTAACAGTGGGTGAGATTGGCCCGGTGCCAGCACCAGGAGTAGGTGTGAGCACCTGGCAGGACCACAGTACATGAGAGCAAAGAATTTTCAGTAACTACCAGAGGCTTGCCCTGATGACAGCGACTGGAACCCTGCCTTGGTCTGGCGTCCCTGCTCACCTGCTCCACCATCCTGCTGAGGCTGTCGACTCCGACCATGTTCTGTGCATGCCCCCTAGTGGTCAGCACACTGTTTGGTTGTTCTGCCATTCAGTCTATTTGTACATTAGGGTTTTATATATATACTAGGGGCCTGGTGCACAAAATTTGTGCACTGGGTGGGGAGGGTCCCTCAGCCCAGACTTCCCCCTTTCACATACTGGGAGCCCTCAGGGGATGTCCTACTGACGGCTTAGGCCTGCTTCCTGCTCCCCATGGGAAGCGGGCCTAAGACGCAGTCTGCCTTCCCTCTGTGGGAGGTGACTGGGCTGATCAGGGGAAGGCACCAGCCCCATCACCCCACTGCTGCAGCCACTACCAGTCACTGCAGCCACTAAGGTTTTCTCATCAACACGGATTCCAATTCCTTCACCATGAAAAAATGACAACTTTCTTTAGGCATTTTCAAGATGTGTCTTTCATAGGATATGAAATTTCTTTATTATTATTTTTATCCTTACCTGAGGATATGTTTCTATTGATTTTTAGAGAATGTGGAAGAGAAAGGGAAAGACAGAGAGAAACATCAAAGTGAGAGGAACACTTTGATTGGTTGCCTCCTGCACGAGCCCTGACCTGGGCCTGGCCAGGGAGAAGCCTGCAACCTAGGTACATGCCCTTTGTCACAATTGAACCCAGACCCTGCAGTCGGCAGGCTGAGGCATTATGCACTGAGCCAAACCAGCTAGGGCAGGATATGACATTTCTTAGCCCTCCAGCAGCAGACCTTCATTTTTTTCGCCAGGAGTGTGGTGAAAAACTCTGGATCACCTTTTTGGAATCTTATTACCCATGTTACTAAGAATATTACCAGTGGCATACAGGGAGATTAGCCAATAAGGGTCAGAAAAGGTGTTTCCTCTGTAGTTCACACCAAGCACCTGCTTGCCCCCCCCCTCCCCCCCCGTCCAGGCCTGATGCCTCAGCCAGAGGTGTTGACCCCTATCTCTCTGTGATTGCTGTCTCCACCCCCTGCCCAGGCCTGATGCCTCTGGCCCAGGCATCAGCCCTTGGCAGGGGACCCCCAGGCCCCTCCAGTCACCAGTTTGCCCCCCCACCCAGGCCCTTCTGATTGCTGGCTCAGGCCTGGGACCCCTATCTCTCCCCAATCGCCAGCTCCGGCCTCCACCCAGGCCTGACACCTCTGGCCTAGGCTTTAGGCTTGGGCAGGCCCTCCCCTTCAGCTCTGATGGCTGGCTCCACCTCTGCCCAGAAGCCCCCTGGCTCTGGCCCTTCCTACACTGCTCAGGCCCACACAGGGCCTATCTCGGAGTGACATGAGTGCTGATGATGTCCTGAGACCCAGGCCTCTGGGCACCTATGTATGCAAATTAACCACCATTTTTATTGGGTTAATTTGCATACTCATCTGATTGGCTGGTAAGTGTAGCAGAGTGACACCAATTTGCATGTTTCTCTTTTATTAGTGTAGATAGATACCACTTAAGATATTTCTTGAATTTATCATATTTCAACTGTCCAATAAATACATGCATGCTCATAGATGGTGTATACTGAAAAACACAGAATCAGCATTAATTAATAATCTTAAATGAGCCATTTGTATTATCCTATCTAATAAAAGAGTAATATGCACATTAACTGTCACTTGGAGACAAAGATGGCCACGTCCATAGCCACAAGATGGCGGTGCCCAGTCCCCTCACCCCAGCTGTGTCCACTGCCGCCCGGCTGTTTGTGCTCATCAGCTGCCCGTGCGAGGCGCCATGTGTGTCCGATCAGCGGCGGGCCCCTGCCGGGCCATGTGCAATCATCGGCTGCCTGGCACAAAGCGCTGTGTGTGTCTGGTCAGCAGCGGGGCCCCTGCCAGGCTGTGTGCGCTCACCAGGAGCACACCCCCCCCCCAGTGCACGAATTCTGTGTACCGGGCCCCTAGTTTACTAATATTAATAAAACTAGGAAGACAGAGGTAGGTGGCAAATTTCTATATAATACCCCTTTCTTTCCTTAATGTCCTTTCTTTGACAGGGCTGTTTCCTATTATAATTTTTCCCACAATTAAGACATTTAAATACATATATCTTTACATTAGAAAAGTTATATAAGAATACTAAACTAAGTTGAGACAATTAAGAAATAAAATACAATCCATGGGTAAATTATTAAAATGCTTTCTATATTTAGTGTTCTGAAATTAAGATATATTACTCTGATGAACTAGGAATAAACAATTTTCCTAACCTTTTACATATAGTATTTTGTTCTGCCCTTTCTTCAAATACAAAAATCATTTAAAATTATTACTGTTACCTAAGAACTTCATGTCTGTGGTCATAAATTAAAACAACAAATTGCACCAAATAAAAAATGAAATGATGCTATTTCATGTTATTAAATATATAACACACGTTTCTTCTAAACTAAAGATTTTATTCATGGGTTGTTTAAAAATAAAAAGACAAATGGAATCCAACAGCAGCAATATATTTTTCTCACTAAAATTTTATCTGTGATAAAATTCATTTATGGTTTTTATTAAGTCAGAAAAGTAATCCTGTCAGCAAAAGTAGATTATAGCTTTATCACAAAGTTTATAAAAGGAGCCATAGAACCTATAAAATTTTTGTGTGTTTTTAGTGACCATTACTGGGGTGGGGTGAGGAGTAAAATGCTATTGTGTGGTCAAGTGAATTGGTTCTAATCACAGTTATTTCCTGTGAAGTGAATCACCAACAAACCTCAATCACTGTACAAAGACTTTTAAAGGGTAAAATTCCATTTGTGGCAGAAGAACAAATTTGAATACTACTGGATATTAATTTACCTTTTCACATTTAATTTTCAAGTCTCTCAGTTTCTTCAAGAATCAAGTTATATTTTGAAAAGCATATTACTTTAATATACAAAGATTTACTATCTCCCAAGCCAATATCTGGTGTGTAATGGGCTTATGACTTAGCATTGAGTTAAATATGGAAAAAATTGGGATATAAAATACATTTTTTCACTCCATAAAACAATAGGCAAATGATCAGCTTTCATTCCTTTCTTATTTCAGACACAAATGCATCCCCAGCCTCCTTAGCAACCTTAGGAGAGATAAATACACGTGTGTGTGTGTGTGTATACATATATATTCTTTGCTTTTTGGGTTGTTGACCCTTATGCTAAACTTATCCCCTGGGTTTTCTTATATGGGTCATGCCATAAATATAACCATTTCAGAGTTAGGACAGAATCTCTGAGAAAGCCATTATACTGTCCGAATATCTTTCATCCTTGTCAAATTGTGTTTTCACTTATTCTCCTTGTATGGATCAAGGAGAGAACTGTTAAGTATGGATCAAGTTACAGACTCTTTTGGACCAGCTAGAATACTTGAGGAATTTATTGCAAGAGTATTCCATAATGGCCTGGCACTAGGTTGGAAGCCATTTTCAATAAATTGATTGATGTTACTCATTGTGTCTTCTGGAGCAAGACAAGGGGCATCAGGCCAGAGACTTTGAGAAATCAAAAACCTTCTCAAACAGTAGTGAAATTTAAAGTGCAGCTTTAGCCCAGCTGGTGTGGCTCAGAGATTGAGCATCAAACTATGAACCAGGAGGTCATGGTTCAATTCCTAGTCAGGGCACAAGCCTGGGTTACAGGCTTGGTCCTCAGTGCAGGAGGCAGCTAGTCAATGATTCTCTCTCATCACTGATGTTTCGATCTCTCTCTCTCTTCTTTCTTCTCTGAAATCAATAAAAATATTTAAAAAATTAAAATACAGTGTGGCTTTATCCCCTGCATACATTGCACCATGCTAGTAGAAATGAGAATGGAAGAAAAAGAGAAAACTGGATTATTGGTTAAGGAATAGCTTTTTACTCTTTACTTCATACCTCTTATCTCAAACTTGAAAAGTCTGGCACTGGGAGGGACTGTGTCCATGTGTCTAAATGACACAGCAGAACAGCAATTGCAAAGTCCTATGTTCAAACAAGTCCTGAATATGTATCTTTTTCTTTGTCATGGGCCATTTACCAGTTTCTGGGATGATTTCACATATCCTTTAAGTTAACAAGCAATACCAAAAAAAAAAAAAAACCACCCCCAAACAAACAAACAAACAAAAAAACGCCTTTGAGGCTGCATTTAGAAATGCTTTAGTGTCAACTAGCACTGGGGACATTTGGCATTTCTTTGATTTCTTGCTGTGATGGCCTGTCACCACAAAGACACAGGCTTAAGCTGTTTCCCTTCAACTTGTAAGGGGAAAAATCATTTGAACATTTTGTATATTTTAGGACAAGTTTAGATAATAGGGTCGAATTTTTACATTTTTTTACATGTCACTTGCTCCTCATCCCTTCCTCTAGCCTCAATTTTGTTCTCCTTTCATACTTTTCAGTTATTTGTGAATATTTACAATAGAATTAGAGATAAAATGGTTCTCTTACTTGCGCCTTCCATTACTACACCTGAGGCAAACGGGGAAAAAATCACACTTTAAACCACACGTTTAATTTCTGCTCTTTTCAACCATCCATTTTATTTATCAAAAGGGGATGATATTCCCAAAATGTACATCTCCTATTTATGACAGCATACTTTTGTTGAAATCCCATTGTATATTTAGCCAAAGCTTCCTTAGACAACTATGATGCTGACACTCAGACATCAATCCTCACTCCTCCCTCTTTCACTACCCACAACTACCCTGCATACTACCTCACCCCACAAACCAAACTCATTTCATCTTTGGTCCTGGGTGGTTATGACCTTTTCTTTCTACAGCCAATTTCCTTCCCAGCATAAGACTTATTCCCATCTTACTGAACCCTTCCTTGATATTCACATCAAACCTCAAATCCATTGTCATAAACTCCATGAAGATTTTGTCTATTTGCTCCTCAGTAATCTCTCCCTTATCTGAACTATGAATTTGCAATCCATAACATAGCAGAGTCCTAAACTACATACCTGTTTTATTATTCATTTAGCTATTTTGAAAATGTTGATTTTGCCCTAATTCCTTACATTTCTTTTCTAGTTCCCAATGACTCTAAACCAACCATTTGTATTTAGTTTTAAAATACTAATAGTATGTGAAAATTGATTCTTGCATACTGTCTAACCTTTCTTTAGAATAATTATGTCACCATGAATGAAGTAAGATTCCTCTTTCTGGCTGCGGACCCTTGCATAGTACTTTACTTGGAACATAAATATGTCCCCATATAGGATGGGATCTCTGGGAAGTCCTACTTACAGGTGAACAAGAAGTGGAATATCTATAGGGGAACTTATTACTTGGTTATCTGTGAGGATATTAATGATGAAAAGGAGTGGCCAGAAGAAAGACTTTTCCCTCCTCAATTGCAGCACTGTAACTAAGTGACTTCTGGTAGATCAAATAGACTATTTTGGGGATTCCTGCTCACCCATCTCCTCTGTGTTTTCAGAGCTGCTGTAGAGCTGTTAGAACACTGAACTGATGCTTTAGACTTGCCAAACAGTGGGAGCTTTCTATTTAAATAGCTATCCCTTAGAAGAGCTATATTAGGGAGCTCAAAGGAAAGGATTTAAGGGCCCACACAGGGTAGAGAAGCAGCAGATCAGCCACCTACTGGGCCCTTGTTCCTTCAAATGCTTCTAACTACATATTTGTAAGGCAGAAGGCCTCTTGTTCAGGGGACTGTATGCTCCTCACCTGCCCCTTTGTGTTTAGCAAACACATGGGAAGGGCAGCTCTTCCTGGCTTTCAAAGTAGTTTCTTATTGCTCTAGGTATGCAATACCACACAGTCACGTGGGCAGAGGTCCAGGTGGAGTGCTGGTGCCTAGGGTATGTGATCATAGGAAGAGTTCCTTTAGGGCAGGGAAAACCTTGGTGTCATTTTCCAAGTGATAAATATGTGAAACGTTGGTAGAACAAGAAACCAAAGGAAGTAATAAAAATATCTGCTTTTCATCAAGCGTCTACATAGATGCTTTCTTATACTTTTAATTTATTAAGGGGATTCATTCCAATTCCAGTTAGTCATAGTACTAAGTTTATCATTTGGTAATCAAGGATATCAGGTAGAGCAAGTGGGATTATTTCTCAAGCTCTTGAGCACATAAGACCTTTGTTATTCCCAGAGTGTGGTTTTTGCCCAACATTTATGTTATAATTTTTTGTTGCTGTTGTTCTTGTGCCCATATCATGGGAAATAGACTTGTACTAAAGAAGATAAGAGGCTATATGAGTTAGAGTTAGGAGACTTGCTATGCTACAGATAAAGGTCTTTTTCTAAATATCATTGAAATGTGGCACTCAGAAGTAGGCCAGAAAATAGGCCTAGCTATCTACACAGATATCTCTTTTTGTATTCTTATTAAACCTTTCCTAGGAGGCAGCTAGTTCTTTTATGGCCCAACATAGATTCTTCCACTTCATTTTCTTTTTTATTATATGTACACTATTATGAAGTATTTTAAACATATAGAAAAAAACCAAAAACTTAACACCCAGATTTAGCAGATATTGTATGTTGTCAAATCTTTTCCATCTTTCTCTTTATTTTTAATGAATTTTAAAGCTACAGCTAGAGCCTCTTTCCAGCCTCTCTCTCTGCCATTCTGTTTCTTATGTACTTACTAGGGGCCCAGTGCACAAAACTTTGTGCACTCGGGGGATGGGGGATGGAGGAAGGTCCCTCAGCCAAGCCTGTGCCCTCTCACAGTGTGGGACCCCTCAGGGGATGTCCACCTGCTGGCGTGCCTGGCCAGCCTGGGTGAGGGGCTGATGGCTGTTTGCAGACTGGCCAAGACCCCCAGTGGGGACCCTCACCCCATGGGGGTGTGGCCAGCCTGGGTGAGGGTCTGAAGGCCATTTTCAGGCTGCCCATAGCTCCCATTGATCCAAGGTCCCAGCGAGGCTGGCTGGAATCAGGTTTCTGGGGTTTATCTTTTATAATTGAAACTTTGTTACCTTGAGCGGAGGCCTAGGCAGGTTACGAAGCCTCGTATTTGCTCTAGCTCCGTGGCTGCTGGATCCATCTTGGCTGGGTTAATTTGCATACAACCATTTAATTGGCTGGGGGTGTGGCCTGGCTGGTAGGCATGGCTTAGGCATCTTGGAGTGATGGTCAGTTTGCATATTACTCTTTTATTAGATTAGATTACAGACGGGGTATATAATCCTTCCAGAAGGGAATTTATTCCTTAACTCTAGAACCATCTCCCGACTTTCTTAGGTAGTCTGTAAAGGGGTAGTTAAGAACAGTACTATTGTGATGAGTATCACGACTTAACTGCTTTCCTTATCTGGTGTCACTGGTGTGCAAATACTTTCCCTTTGGGATACCTGCTGCTGCTGTCTATTTATAATAGAGATCTTTTTTTATCTTTTGTTGTTGAAAGTATTACAGATGTTCCTTTTTACCCATTGACCCCCTGCTCACTAAGCGAATAAGCCAATCAGAGAAAGACAACTATCACATGATCTCACTTATATGTGGAATCTAATGAACACAATAAACTGACAAACGAACTAGTTCCTGTGACATGGAGGCATGCAACAGGCTGATGAATCTCAGAGGGAAGTGCATGGGGGAGGGGGTAAGCAGGAGGCAGGAAGAGATTAACCAAAGCTACAAATCTTTAGCTCTTTAGCATACCACTCTAATGTTTTGAGGAGCCATTTAGGTACTCCCGGAAAGCATAGCACAACTGTTATTAAGATCTTAGCCTTTTGTTCCCAGATACCCTGATTAGTAATAATTCATTTTGCACTATACCTTTTTTTAAAAATATCTGATCATTAATATCTCAATTGACTTTTCTCATTTCTTGGCTTATGGCTCTACAGAATAAACTAATAAAATTAAGTCAGGTAGATTCATCACAGCCTTAAGTCACACTTTAGATTATCCCTATTTTGTACTGGTTGCTATACTCTCACCTGCCCTGAGATTAATCTTAGCTTCGTGTCTTCCCAAATCAAAATATAGAACACATGTGAAGAAGTTTGTGGCTATGTGGTTTGGGTATTGAATTGCTCCCATATCAAAAGATTTATGAACTGTGCATTTTAAACAGTTCTCAGTTCATGACTCTCTTTAACTGAATTGAAAAAGCCAGTAGAAAGGGTGAGGCAAATGTTAAAGAAAATGGCCTTGACTGTTCAATCTAGTGTTAAAGATTTAAAAAAATGTAACTCAGGGAGGTTGAAGAGTTATAATCTTAACAGTTGAAAACCTCAATTTTAAACGACAGAATGGAAAGGTAGCAAGTAAATACAAGATGGCAAATTTACCTACATCTCCTTTGCTACTTGCTAATGCCACTCTTCTGAGCAACAGCAACTTAAATAAAAAGCTCTCACTGCTCAGGAAGCAAAAACATGAAGACAGTGCTTCAACAGCTTTACAGAATCTGCCATTTCATCTTAAACACAGTACTAAGAAGTGAACAGTAATCTCTGGGGTGAGAGCAGGGCCTACAGTCAACACTTATGCTCAGTGTGCTTTTTACACTTTCAGTTTCCATTTTTCTTAATCGGTATTTACCAGGTGACAATCACAACTTTAGTGGTTTCTGTTTTCTATCAATCTTCCTGTTGCTAGTACTTCAGATTTTCAACGCTTTTCCTGCCTGTAATAATTTTTATGCTCTTTTTCAAATGAATGCCACACCAATTGTACTGTGCCTAATTCCTGGGATCAGGTGCATGCAGGAAAACTGGGATTTCTGATTGAATTTTGGCATTAAAGAAAACCCTCCAGCACTCCCTTACACTGCTGGATTGCATTATTTTCTTTGTTGCTTATTTTATTTATTTTCCCAGCACCATTTATTCCCACCCCCACCCCTGCAATCACCTGTCCATGCGTTCTTTTTCTTTTTTCCTTTGTGCTCAATCCCTCCACCACTCCTCTAACCCTCCCCACCCCCACTAGAGCCATCTGCCTGCTCTCTCTGAGTCTGTCCCTATTTTGCCTGTTATGATGTTTCAGACAGTTGTCATTTATAGCTTATCCACTGCTGTGTAACAAACCACCTCAAAATGTAGTGGATAAAAACAATAAGCTCACTAGTTGCGTGGTTCTAGTTTGGGCTAGGTTAAATGGATCTTTCTGGGGCTTGACCATCTGTCTGTGGTCAGTTACAGGATGGCTAGGGGCTGGCTGATCTGGTTTATCACTCACATATCTGTCTGGGAGTTGGCTGGCAGTCGGCTGGGTCATGTGTCTCTCATAATCTATCACACTAGTTTGGGTTTGTTTTCCTGATGATCATAAGGTTCAGAGAAAGACTAGAAGAGAGAATGCACGGTCTCTTGAGTCCTAGGCTCAGAGCTGGCAGATTGTGACTTCTGCTGCAATCTACTGGCCAAAATAAGTTGCAAGGCCCGTCCAGATTCAAGGGGAGTGGAAATCAACTCTGTCTCTTTTAGTGAGAAACTGCAAAATCATATTGTAAAGGATATAGAGACAGAAAAGGGTGAGGAATTATGGTCTTTTTAGCTTCTCGGTAGCTGTCTCAAGTAATTTTCTTTCTGGGAACAGCTGTTTTGATATACGGGGAATATTAATCCATTATACTTATACTTATGAAGAAAACTGCACCACAGAAAGGATTACTTAGGCATCACAGGTATTTATGAGAATAAGAAAACTGACCCTGTAAGCAGATGAGCACTTTAAGTACTTAAGTGATGCATTTTTACTCTCACAAGATTCAACTGCAGTATTGTTTTCATCACATTAAAGCAATTCCAAGTCAAATACGCAAAGTTCTACACAAAATGTGATGCATCTGCTTATTCAGCATCACATGTGGATAAAATAAATACCTTAATATGGGATGCAGATCATACACAGCATTCTGAATTCATAGCTATGCAAACAGCTCTGATGTTTTATAAACTTGAATTAAGTTGACCTATAGCCTTGTATTACCTGCTCTAACAACACCCCTTTAACCTTTAATCTTTCCTTTTCATTTCTATTTTCTAACTCATTAAAGATTTTTGGAGGGCACTGCTAACCATATCTATTTCTGATGCCATTTCCTCACAGAAAGAAGAACATCAAAATAAATGTGGATATTAAAGAATACTCATTCTCATTTTGCAAAGTCAAAATGCTTTACATGAGATTACTAAATAGCAAGCACATTATATTTGAGGTATTGCCAAGACACAATTGTTTCATAACACAAATTTAGTGAGCATATACCATGAGTACATGGTTTATTATACCCTGCACAGCACATCGAATAGGAGGGTAGTGGATTTAATACTGTGGGTAAGGGAAATGTATGTAAAGAAGATGTGTCCTTGTTTTTGGACTTTGCTTTAGTGGATTGAAGGGATCTTATGAATTTCCTAGTCTCGTCCTGCCTGAAATCTCCAGTGATGAGATACTCACTATTCCTGAAGAAGCCCAAACCATTACTAAGTGGCTTACGGAGTCATCCTGATTGGAGTTTCCTGAGCAAAAGCTGACTGACTGACTATGGGTGATCTTACTGTGTGCCACCATTCTCATCTTCATAAAAATAGGCTATGTTAAAGATATGTTACATGCCAATAATCACAAGAAAATATGGTAAGTGCTAAAATGTAATACTTACATACCTCAGAGACACAGAGCAAAATGAATTTGTTATCCAGTTTAATGGCCAGAACTTGGTGATTATCTACATAGGTAGGATAGTGGAAGGAGAGTTGCTAAAGATGGTAGATGCTATGACTTAGGAATATCTAATAATCAGGGCTACTGGGAATATGCCAGAAAACTCTGTGTATCCAGTTTTCCAAGACTAAATCCCCACATCCATTTTTCTGAGATCAAGTTCCATTCCTGGCCCATTATGAAATACCACCTGGACCTCAATGAGCAACTGCCAAGAAGGCCTTTAATGATAGGTACAAATGGCAAAGACCTTTAATTTGGCCAAAGTGCTTCTTCTGTAGTCATCCTATTCAACTTGTGGCAAGTTCCAGCAGCATGGTATTGTTTTAACATTACACATAAACATTATTCTCTTCCACAGCAAATTATCTCCTAATTTTTTTTCAGTTATCTGGTGTGTTCAAAATACAAAAAACTCAGTTTGTTAATTCTAGGGAAATTGCTGTCACAGCAGGGAACCAGACCAAGGAAGTTTAAAAAACAATGCCAGCAATACTGGACACTGGAGGAAAAAAGACATAAAAATAGATTTCCAGGCACACTTTTCTTTCTTTTCATTGTTGACCTACAGTCAATGACAGCTCTTACTTTTTAAAAAATTTGTTCACCCGCTTTCTCTAATCTTGGTGTTATTTTTGTTTCAATTTCCCTTAGCTTTCTTCACTGGTAGTATTTATTCCCTTTTTCCAAATCTTAGTTCACTCTACTCTCTTTACCTTTCTCTTATTGATGTAGCTTTCATGCCAATCCAATCCTGATACTACTGATCACTTTCTCTCTAGGGCTTATTAGATCGCCTTCAACAATAAGATAATTGTTTATCCTTAGAAATGGAGTAAACAGAAGGGCAAAGCAGGCCGTGATACCTGCAAGCCTTTCCTTTTTCTTGATCACCTTTTAAAAATATATATTTGTATTGATTTCAGAGAGGGAGAGGGAAAGAGAAAGCAACATTGATGAGAGCATCATCAATCGGCTGCCTTCCCACATGATCAGGGATCGAGCCTGCAACCTGGGCATGTGCTCTGACCTGGAATTGAACCTTGACCTCCTGGTTCATAGGTCAACACTCAACCACCAAGTCACTGTAGCTGGGCTCTCTTGACCCCTTATGCTCCTAGATACATCTATGTGCACTCCCTCTACCTTCAATCCCTGTAGGCCACTCTGTTTTCCCTTCCTCATAGTGGCTCTATGTCAGTTCATAAACTGGCCCTGGCCCCTGCAGATGGAGGATGAAGAGAGATCAAAGAAAGAGGCAGGCCACTCCAAGTTGGTAGGTGGCAGATTTCATAAGCAAGGGAACTTAGATATGAAACTTGTTTTGAAAGTAGATCGCCACACCCACCACTGGGATCTTAAATTTTTATATAGAGGCTATAACTGGGTTCAGTCACCTATACTGTCCATGGTTTTAACACTTTGCTCTCTCAAGTTTGTGTCCTTGCAGCAGGCTCCCGCTGTGGGAATGGTGGTAGTACTATGAAATGGCATTGATTTTGCAGATACTCTGAAATCTTTTGAGGGTCACATTTTGAAAAACACTGTTCTTAGAGCCTAAGAACATCACCCAAGTTAATGGGTTTCATCATTTTGGCATCCTACTTTTGAAATGTTCCCCAACTTCTTCACTCCTTAATACCACATCTTGGTTTCTTTGTACTAATCATTGCAATATTACATATTAACTCTCCCCCCCATTTTCATAGGAATACCAAGCCATGGAAAATAGATGGGTTTCACTCACAAGTTAAATGGCATTTTTCACATTATATGTCTTTATTGTCTATGATGAGGATGAAACAGAACAATATGTGTGAAATCTATTTGGCAATTCTTTATTGGACTAGTTCAAATAATGTCTTCCTGAAAATTCTTGATATAGTACATCTGTTTTTCTGCCAAAGAAACTGAGCTTATAAATATTATTCTATCTTTCAAACTGCATTCTAAAAAATAAATAAGTAAATAAATTAGCTATATGCTAATGTTCAAAAGTCTGTTGCCATATGCAGCTTGAATTTCTGCGCCTGAGATGTTTATCTGCCACCAGCATGTGAAACACCATTCATTTATACTTTTGAGGTGGTTATTTAAATTTTTATGACCACACTGAACCAAGTTTTAATAGCTAATAAAGAGTTCCCAACATTTTAATTATTTTTAGTAAAAATACTAAATATTTAAAGATCAATCTTATCAAAGAGAGTTTTTGGTTATATATATTCCTCAAGGACAGGAATAAGTCCTATTTATTGTATTTTAATTTCTCCAACTCCTGAAAGTTTGAATTTCATAGAGCTGGTGTTCAAGAAATGATTTTGTAATTGCATGTAATGGACTATTATATATATAATTATATATATATATAATTTTATATGGTAAAGATTCTGCCATATTCCCAAACTTTCTCATTCATGAATCCTTCCTTCCTTTGTTCTGTTTCTCTCTCACTTTTATCTTCTCCATTTTTCCCTCTTATTTTTGAACTGTCCCTTTCTCAAGTTACTTAATTTTTAAATATATATTTTGTTGATTTCAGAGAGGAAGGGAGACAGAGAGAGAGAAACATCAGTGATGAGAGAGAATCATCGATCAAATGCCTCCCACACACTCCCCACTGGAGATGGAGCCCACAACCCAGCCATGCGCCCCTGACTGGAATTGAACCCGGGACCCCCTCAGTCTGCAAGCTGATGCTTCATCCGCTAAGCCAAAGCAGCCAGGGCTCAATTTAATTTTTAATTAATATCTTTGTTCCCAATTTAAATTATTTTTATTGTATCATGGCCTTTCTACCTATTTTTCTCCAGATATCTTCAAATGATTGTTGGGAAATAATTCTCCATGTGCCTTTATATTTCTGCATTTCTTTTGAGAAGAGTCATGCTTTTTTTCTGAATAATCTACTCTACACTATACTGGAAGATAGAATAGTGTCTCCTTTTGGATCAAAGAGCAGGTATCCTTATTGTCCACTATAAAAGCTTTAAGTTCCCTAAGATCAAAATTCCTCTCCTATCATGCGCCCCACTGCATGTGCAGATATCATCTGGCCCTCTTCATGTCAATCTGTGGTAATTAGGGCTCAGAGAACTGACACAACATGTGCTAATAATGCCTTTTCTGGGATTAACAAACAATTCTTTACCTTTGACTCGGTGCATCATGTCTTACGTCAGCATCCATGAAACCAAGAGAGGCTAACTTGTTAACTTGCAAGTAGAATAAAATCTCAGTCCCTTCACAGTTCTTGATAATGATTTTGCATACATATACATTTGCAGATAATTCTTCTGGATTACTTTTATCCCATAGCCATTTTATCATTTGTGTGTATGTGTATGTGTGTGTTTCTTTATTGGCAGGCGTGGCCATACACTGGTACTTTGTCTTAAATTATACTTCTTCTTACTCTTCATATCACACAGGCAAGGGTCCTTCTCAGCATTTTCTTGTTGTCTTTCTCCAAAGACCTTTTATTCTTATCTTGTCAGATCTAATGATAAGGTTTAGAAGATCCATAAAAATAAATTACATAAATTTTAGTCTATATCATATCTCCAAAAATATTAGCACAGCCATTCTTATCCATAAAACAATATGCACCAACGGATACTTGAATGTACCATTCTTTTCCTATGTGGAATGTTATCTTTATTCCACCCACACAGTATCTTCATTTTTTTTCAAAACTTACTTTCTCTACAAATGCTTTTGTGAGTAAGACTAAATTACTTTACTCATTAAGCATTTATATACTTTATTATTTTAGTTACTTACATTTATTGAGTAACACATGTATTTATGCCTACTATAAATTGAAGGCATGGTGAGCAAATCAGCAAAGACTCTGAATAACATAATGGAAGTTAATATTTTATAAATTAAGTATAGACCCAGTGCATAAAATTCGTGCATGGGTAGAGTCCCTAGGCCTGGCCAGTGATCAGGGTTGATCAGATTCCCCACTTCCCCACCTCCTTCCCTTGCTCCCTCAGTGCCCCACTGCTGCCACTGGTCACCTGCCATATTCTGTTCCGCCCCCCTGGTGGTTAGAGCACATCATAGTGAGCAATCAAACTCCTGGTCTCCTGGATGAACTCCCAAGGGGATACTTTGCATATTAGCCATACGTACCGTATTTTCTGGTGTATAAGACGACTTTTTAACACAGGAAAATCTTCTAAAAAGTCGAGGTTGTCTAATAGGGCGGGTGCTGAAACTTCCGAGCCGGACTGGAAAATCTGCGGTCACCGCATACAACACGGGGGGGGGGGGGGGGCTCAAAAATGGCCGCACTCCATTCATTTCAATGGAGCCGGACAGAGACCGCAAGTATCTCTGGTCGGCTCCTTTTTTGTACTGCATACAGTCTCCATCTGGACTTTTTAACCCAGGAAAATCTTCTCAAAAGTTGGGGTTCGTCTTATAAGCCCAGTCATCTTATATGCCTGAAAATACGGTATATTCAAGTTAATATATGTGTATTTGGATTTGAAGATATATCACTTTTTAATTTTTAATATTGCCTCCCTGATTGCATTGTAAATTCTTCCAAGGTAGGCAGCTGTGTTTCTTTTTCCCATCACCTAATAATATTTTAAGCACATAGGGCTTTTCTTTCTCTTCAAGTTAAGACAAGAGAGGGCAAGCAATTTAGCAGTGTAATGATTCTATCAGGGAATCAGGAAACTTTTGGTTTTCTGCTCCACCATAGTTAGTGAGTGGCTTTCATTGTCATGATTGTAAGTGACCTGATCCACCTCTGGGCATCATGGCCATGTTCAAGGCAGGAAAAAGGAATGAGGAAGAGGATAAAGGAGAATTGTCAATGGTCAAAATACTTTCTACTTGAGTTTTATCAATTTCAAAAATGTTTCCCAGAATGCTGTATAATAACATCCACATATGTATCTCATTGATTAGGACTAGGTCAGTCACCACTCCTAGTTGCAAGGAAATCTGAGAAGATGAATACATTTAATTGAGAATATGAACACTTTACATTTATAATCTGACTAGAGGCCTGGCGCATAAAAATTTGTGCATTCTGGTGGGGGGAGGCATCCCTCAGCCCAACCTGTGCCCTCTTGCAGTCTGGGACCCCTCGGGGAGATGTCCACCTGCTGGCTTAGGCCCACTCCCTGTGGGATCGGACCTAAGCTGTCAGTCAGACATCCCTCTAGCAGCCCGGGAGCCCTCAGGGGATGTCCACTTGCCAGCGGAGAGCAGGCCTAAGTTGCAGTCAGACATCCGTAGAGCTGCTGAGGAGGGGGGAGAAGCTCCCACCACCACTGCTGTACTGGCAGCTGGCAGCCTGGCTTGTGGCTGAGCAGAGCTCCCCTGTGGGAGCACACTTACCACCAGGCAGCTCCTGCATTGAGCGTCTTCCCCCTGGTGGTCAGTGTGTGTCATAGTGACCAGTCATTCCCAGTCATTCTGCTGTTAGAGTCTATTTGCATATTATCCTTTTATTATATAGGATAAGAAGGGAGCAAGAGGTATTGGTTAGAAACTAGCCATGTTTGCTGCACTGAGAAATTAAATAGTAGGAAAGAGGTTCCTGAAGCTATAGGATAAATACAAATAATATTTTTGAATGTTACCTTTTTTAGGAGATTTAAATAAAAAGTTCTAGCTAAATAAGCATGGAGTAGAATACAGATAAGGCATGGTATTTAAAATGTTGAAAATAGGTGACATAAAAAAAGTCTCATTTTCTACCATGTGTTCACCTTCTTTTTCCTGGTCTTTTCTTTTTCCTATTATAATCATACCCTTTTCCACTCTCTGATTCCTCTGCCAAGAATGATTTTCCCCTAAATCTTAATATAGTTAGGCAGATCTCAACATTTTCCTTTATAAAAAAATCCTCAGAGAAATCTTTCCTACCTAACCAGACACAAATTAGCCTCCCAATCACTCTCTGTACTATTAACCAGTAATATTATCAGTTTATTTTTTTGAAATATATTTTTATTGATTTCAGAGAAGGGAGAGGGAGTGATAGAAACATCAATGATGAGAGAGAATCATTGATTGCTGCCTCCTGCATGCCCCCTACTGGGGATCAAGCCTGCAACCCAGGAATGTGTCCTTGACCAGAATCAAAGCTAGGGCTGTCAGTTTAGTTTTTATCATTATCAGTTTATTATGTGCTCTCTACTCCAACCCCAAGAGAATGTAACCTCCATGAAAAAGTAAGGTTAGGTTCTGGTTAGCACAGCAAAGGGTGAACAAAAAGTTGAGCTAAGTGACTATGACATGGGGCACAAGAGGTGTTTGATATACCATGTAAGATCTTTACTGAGCTATTTATAGCATACTTAAAATTTAGTATCTAAACATCATGTCTAAGAATATCAATCAATAAGCTATTTGATATTTTCAGAAAACAAAAGCCCCCAAGACTATTCTGAATGTAAATCAACATAACATTTGTTGAAAGAAGCATTGTGCTTACTTCTTTTACTATGCAAATGTATTTTTTTAAATTTTGTTTTATTGCTTAAAGTATTACAGAGTATTACATATACAAATGTATTTTTTAACTCTTTTCCAGAATGTCAGCTGATGAATGGGAGACAATTAGGTTCTAAAAATATTTGATCACATATTGATCAACGATTAATTCTGTAAGACATAATCCTTTGCCTCACTACCACGCCTTTGTTCATCTCCCTTGTCATAAATGTTTATTAAGGCCATGCAAATTCTATGAAAATATTTAGCTCAGGAATTAATACACAAATTTCTTCTGTCATATATCTTGGAGTATCTTTTAGAATAGAACTAGAAGATGCTCTATTTCAGCAGGACATACAATAACCTACTTCATGGGGAGAAGTTTCCAGGTCAACAATTTGAGAATCTTAAGCAAAATTCCTACAGGGGAAGTGGAATTTTTGGAGGAAAGAATTTTCCACAACCTTTTACCCATCATTAAAGACTTTTTGGTATACATTGTGAAATTATATGCCTAGTCCAGAAACAGGGATCTAAAATGAGCTGAAGAAATAAATATGGGTTAGCAGATTTGGAATGAGTCAGGCAATGGAGCAGGGCAAAAAGAGTGGTCAAGTTAATTATATAGTCCTTCATCAACATAATTCAAAATTGCCTTGGCTTCTAAAGGGCATTTTCATGTATCATCACTCAAGTGAATTACATGCTCTGTATATCTCAATTTTCCCATTTTACTTTTTTTTTCCTTGTTAGGTTCCCCTGTAAATCTACTGACTAAAAATTTACTGCTGTGGAAACATACCTACTAATGAACTAAAGCCAAACAATTTGCACAATAACACAAATATGTGCACAATGGTGTGTTTGCTTTCTCACTCAATTTCATTTCAGATCTAGTAGATAATCAATACAGGATGAGAAAATGACATTCTTATAAAAGAATGCTGAAAACAGCTATGTTTGTATTACATTTATAAGCATAGGACTAATGTGAATGTAGGCATATCACATAGAATCCAAACATTTCATTGGACAATACATCCGAGTGAATCCATATGGTCTCAAACACATGGATGGGATTTGGAAATTTTGTTTATTGAATGTACTTACTAAGAAGAGTCCTCCAGGAATGAGACTCACTAAAAACTGTGGCTATTTCACAAGAGTTGTACAGCAACAGTGTGACTAGGTCAACATTTTTCTTATTGACATCAGATCATTGTGGGTGGCAAAAGCCTGGTTTTGGTGTTTACACAGACATGGGCTTCAATCTATTCTCTTCATCCTGGTTTTGTAACCATGGACAAGTTATGCAAATAATCTGACCCTCATATTCCTCCTTCATAAAATGGGACTCCTTTTTTTAATACTTTTATTGATTTCAGAGAGGAAGGGAGAGGGAGATAGAGATAGAAACATCAATGATGAGGAAGAATCATTGATGGGCTGCCTCCTGCAGGCCCCACACTTGGGATCCAGCCTGCAATTCAGGCATGTGCTCTGACTGGGAAAGAAACCCGTGACCACCTGGTTCATAGGTGGACACTCAACCACTGAGCCACACTGGCCAGGAGGGACTCCTTATTTTTAGGATTGTAACTATAAAGATTTAAAGATACATAAAATATTTTAACATATTGCCTGGCATGGAACCAGTGCTTATTATGTATTAATCTCTTTCCCATTTTCCCCCTGAGAGCAATGAGTGATTCAGAGTTTATAATTTAGTTGTAAAGAAATTTTATAAAATGTAGTATTATTTATGTATTTATTCATTAATCCCTTTATTATCACTGAGTATGTGATTTACATTACATAGTTCAGACATGGTGTGTGTAATTTGAATTCAAATAAAAACAATATTCCTCCCACCAATGTTGCTTTCAAGTCAATTACCTGATTGTCAGCTAGATTAGATTCAGTGGCATTTCCTGCAGATTTGAACTTTCAAAAAAAGGATAATAAACCCTTGAACCTATGCTAATTTCCAAATAATCAGATAAACAATTGAATTGACTCATGGTTGATTCGTTGCATTTGTTCCTAAAGGCAGAAAATAAAACTGGGAGAGGGCAGGCCCATCTTAAGTTCTGTTTTAGCTAGCACTCTCAGAAGTATACCTTGAGCCAAGGATTACCCATGCAAGGGATTACTCCCAAACTTAAAACAACAAGCATTTATCATCCTCACATTTTCTGTGGGCCAAGGATTCAGGAACAACTTCTCTGTGTAGTTTTGGCTTATTGTCACTCATGAGGTTGCCATCAAGATGTTGGCTAGGACTGAGTGATCGGGAGGCTTGACTGGAACTGGAGGATCTAATACCAAGGTGGCTCACTCATCATAGGAAAATTAGTGCTGGCTTTGGGCAGGAAGCCTGAATTTCTTGCCACTTGGACTTCCTCATAGGACTGCTTGAGTGTCTTCACAAAATGGCAGTTGGTTTCTCCCAGGGTGAGTGGTTCAAAACAGAGCAAGTTGGAAGCTACACTCTTTTGTAACTTAGCCTTGGAAGTCACATACCATCATGTCTACCATACCCTATTGGTTCCAAGTTCAACCTTACACAATGTGTGAGAAGACTACTACACAAGGGCATGAATACCGGAAGGTGAGGATCACTGGCGGCTACCTTGGAGGCTATTTCCCACACCACTATTCCTTTTCTCTCTAACCTAAGTGTGGTACTCCTGCTGTTTCCCTTGAGCATTTGCTAAGTACTTTTTGTACGCACCCAAGAAAAACTTAACTAAAAATAGCTAAGTACAAAAAATCTTCAACTCATTAGTAAGGAATGTAGTATTACTGAATATTTAGAAAGGAGATCATGAGGCTTTATATCACATGCCAATCAATAGAAGCAAAATTTAATTTCTTTTACATCTGCCTGTTTTCCTTTTCCAGAGTTCCTCTCTTCAACTGCCAGCTATTTCACTTCTCTTTATCTTTCCCAGATAGCCTCCAAAATCTCCTCTGTTGTGCCATATAATTCAGCTCTGGTCTTTAGCATGCAAACACATTCTCAGCAAAACATAATCCTGACAGCCAATCTCACTTTATTTAGGGATCTCTGCCCAATCATGAAAAATATAGGTCAAAGTGGCTTATTGCTATTTACTCAACTATTTCCTGACTTGGAAAGAGAGAGACAAATATGTTCTCTTATCCAGAAAATAAAGGTTTTTTCCCCCTGAATGCTTTATATATACCCATATGGCTTCCAGACCCAATGAGGATAGTGTTCAAGCCTCTTGCTGATGAGTAATTATACCTATTTGAAGTTAAAGCTCTCAAGTTTTTGCCACTGAGTTTGTTCCATCCTTTTTCTTGACACTAAGTTCTTATCATCATATTTTATTTAAAAACTAGAGGCCCGGTGCACAAATACATGCATCAGTGGGGTCCAGCTGGCCCACCCTGATCGGGTCCAATCTGGTTGGGCCGGCCAGGGGGAGGGGCCATGGGAGGTTGATAGGCTAGCCTGACCCCAATTGGGGTGTGTGTGGGGGGTTTATCAGGGGTGGGGCTGGCCAGGGGAAGGGCTGTAGGTGGTTGGCCAGCCAGCCCCACCCCCTGGCTGAACTCCTGGTCAGGGGGACAATTTGCATATTAGTTTTTATTATATAAAATATTCTCACAACCTCTGTATTCAGTTCAGCTAATTCTAGAAGGGAGGTAGAACCTTTGCCCCCATAAAGCACAAACAGTTATAAGTGGATATTACTTATGGCCTCTAGTTTTGTGTTCATTGATGCATACCTCATCCAATGCCCTGTACTCAGCAGAGAAGGTTCAGTTCACATGTCTGTTAATTTACTCTAATTGACTGAGGTCCCCTGAATGAGGGGAGCAATGAGAGCAGAAGCTTGTCTGCCTGCATAATCTCTACTAATGAGCTCTACTTTCATGCTCATCTCAATTTTCTTAAACTGATTAATAAATCTTTTGGCAAATTCCAAGGGGGATCATCAATGAAATTTTCCTAAGTTCAAGCTGTAAGTTTGTGGGCATTAAAGAAATAAATCAATGTCTTTACCCTATAACTGTTTGCACTTTTATTTGAAGGAGGCTAATGAATTCTGACTACAGAATGCTGATACTAGTTTTAAAGTGATAAGTTTACTTAAGCATCTTTTATATGCTTCATATTCATATGCATATACAAATCCATAAAATGTCAGAGATATTGGTTATATAGTAATTAAAGGCTGAAAACAAAGGGGCTATTATGAGCTAAAAAACAATGGCAAGGAATTTGGTTTTGAGGGTAGTATAATCTCTTTAGGGAAAAATTATGAGTAACAAGGAGGTAGATATCAGAGGATCTATTCAGAGGTCACTGTAGAGATAAATCTTAATGTAATAGATGGGAAAGTATTGAGAGGGAAGCTGGAAAGGGAGGATTGTAGAGGGTCTTAAGTTGCAGGACAACCTTTGGATTTGATGTTATAGGCTGTAAGGAGTCATTGATGTCTCAAAGAGACATATAATGAAAATACTGCTTTTGGGAAGTTTTATCCCAGGCACGATGTGTATGATAGATGAACGTAAGAAAGAGTGTGTTATAAAAATCTCAGAAATTTGGAAATGAGATAGATTTCAGCCCATGAGTATTCCAATGCAAATTAATGTTCTATTTTTACTTTGTAGTTCTTAAATATAGGCTTTGTGGGGGTGACTGGATAAAGCAGGTGAAAGGATTAGTTAAAGAACATGTAAGCATATCCCATGGACATGGGCAATGGTGTGGTGAATGCCAAGGGATGGGGAGGTGGGGGTGGATGGAGGTGGGCAAAAGGGGTAAATGGGGGAAATCTGCAATAGTGTCAACATTAAACATTTTAAATAAAAATTAAGCAGAAGTAAAAAAAAATCTAGGCTTTGTGCAACATGTTTTGAAAATATGATAATGATATTGATTAGTAGAAGCACTGATTCCTCTTTCATCTCATCAGTGTTTTTAATGTCTATTTGTATAATTTCACTAACTATATTTTTTGTAAGGCTATAGAACACCAAAGATCTTAAAATGGCCAGGTGAATGCATATAGCCTGTGAGTGTATTGTGCCTAAAATTATTCTAAACGTTTTTTAAAAAATTCACTTAGACACACTAATTACACAAGCTAATATGAGTAGGAATCCTAACTAATAAGATGTTATGGTTTAATTAATTTCAAATGCTAGCACACTCACAGCACCATACTTATTCTTTCTAAAATAATTCTAGTAGTAGATCAGTTCAGCACAATGTTGTATCTTTTTCCTTTCTAAAGAGCAATGTGGCAATTCTGAATATACATGTGCTTGCTGAAAATGATAAATTGGTGATTTTCTCCTCTGCGGGACAGAAAAAAGTCAGATGGATATAAAGAGAAATTCCTATAAGTAATACTTCCAGAGCACTTCTTAGTAGCAATTTCAATTTGTCTCTAGCACTATATGTATTCCCAGTTGTTACTCCTTTCACTCCATAATTTTTATTCTCAGATCTTTCCATTTCATGTCCCAAAGATAACATTTGCTCAAACATAAAAATAACATTTATCTGCCTTTGCATGGCCCTTGTGAATTTATCTTTCATTTCTTGTTTCCCTTAGTTCCCCAGTAGCCTTGATAAACACCCAAGTTGGTTGAATTCTAAATGGAATGACAATGGCATCTCCACAGTAGCATAATTTCAAATATCTATTTGATAGCTTCAATTGATGGCAAATAAGCTCTTCAAATTTAACATGTCTAAAAAGGAATTCTTGTTTATTCCGCCACTCTCAGACTTGATCTTCCTCCAGCTTCTCCACTTAGTAAATGGCACTACCATTATGTGGGTTCCCAGGTTAAACATAATGATAAATTTAAAAATAACAATAAAAAGCGAGACATCGTTTTTGGTCTCATTCCCTAAACCACTACATCCTATATGTACACAAGTCTCTGGACAGTTCTAACTGCAAAATATATCCAACTCTAATCACTTCTCTCCTTCTCGGCTGCCCCCACCTTAGTTTCTCCCTATTTCTCCCCAGTGCTTCTTTAGGAGGCTTCTCGGGGATCTCTGTTCTTATCTTCTATTTGTCAATTCCTCAAAAGAACACCAGAAAAATTTGTGAATCATGCAAATTTAAATTTTTGGACTTAACATACTAAGGGAGAATATAACTTGACTGTCTTAATAGGAGCTCAAAATTAGGAAACTAGGGTAGGGCAATTATTAGATTTTGGAGCTTGGACTAAGTGACTTTAAGGTGGGTCTTGTTAGGATGAGTATGACTGAGATTAGCCAGACTTTATTCATGTTGGGTACCATGAAAAAAGGGTCTTGAAGTGAGTGTTGACAAGTATGTTGCTAAATTCACAGTCATCTTTTGGGAACAGGTGTTTCTTAGATCGTGTATCTAGGTTATTTTTGCTTGGAATAAGTTCTGTTGTATATATAGAGAGAAAAGTATGCCTGGTACTAATTTCACACTAATAAAAGAGAAAGATGCAAATTGATTGTACATTCATGATGCCCACCAGCCAATCAGGAGTGAATATGCAAATTAACCTAATCACCTCCATGGAGACTTAGAGCAGGGAGGAGGTAGCTCCCAGCACAGCATGGCCTGTGTGACCATCACCGCAGCGACCCGGGAACAGGCAAACCCGGCCTGCAGGCAGCAACTAGCTGTCACCATGGCAACTGGGAGCATGCAAGCATGGCTGGCAGAGGGAGCTCCCAGCACATCCTGCTTGGCTGTCACTGCGGTGACCAGGGAGCAGGCAAGTGCGACCCGCAGGCAACACCCAGCATGGCTTGCTTGGCAGTCACTGTGGTGTGGAGTAGGCAGGCCCTCCAGAGAGAAGAGAACCCTTGAGAGCGGACCTAAGCCATCAGTAGGACATCCCCTGAGGGCTCCCAGATTGGAGAGCGTGCAGGTCAGGCTGAGGAACACACCCCCATGCACGAATTTTGTGCACCGGGCCTCTAGTTGTTTCATAAGTGTGTAACTTAAAACAACTTCTCATATCCTTGTTTATAGTATTTTGATAGTCTAATGCTATTAATTAAAGTTCAAAATCAAATTGTAAGGTCCTAGGTAAGCTGTCCCTTGCTTCCTTGCTGACTTCAATTCATGCCACTTTCCCCCTTAATTTATGTTCCAGCCACACCAGCCTTTCTCCTCCTGTGTTAGCCAAGCTCATTCTTGCATCTGATGGTTGCCTCTGCCTGGAATATCTTTCCTCTATCTCAGTATTCATGTCTCCTTCAAATATCTTCTCCTCAGAGACTTCCTGGACTAACAATTTCAATCAGCTTATGACTTTAACATCACTTCATTTCAGATTTCATGGCACTCATCGCTATACAAAATAATGGCCTCTACAGTAAGAGAGCCTGGGTTCAAATCCTTGCTCTGTTACTTATTAGCTATGGGACCATTGGGCATACTATTTGAATGTATTTGCCTTAGATTCTCATATATAAAAAAGAAAGATGATGAAACTGTGGGAACTAAAAACATAGTTTTCCTCATACCTTCTAAGCTCTTCTAGTTGTACTAATAATCAAATTAACAGAGACTGATTAACAGGAGAAAATTTCCAAGGTTTATTATATAAATGAACATTCAGTGGTGCCATAATGAGACCCAAAGGCAGTTGGGCAGTTGAGGCTTATATGTAATTCTGAAGCTAAAGGAGAAAAGGGGTTGTGGTTTGGGACTTCAAAGTGCAAGAAGGCAATTAATTCATATGGAGAGATACAAAGCAAATGTTTGGTAAATAAATGTTTGCTGAGCTATCTGTAACAATGTGAGACAGAGATGTATTAGAACAAATGGGGGTCTAGCTAGTTTCCTCTCTGTCTGACACTGATTTATACTGAACTGTAGTTATCTGTGATGGTATCACCCTTCCTGGAGCAGATCCTCTATAGAAACTCATTTTAGGCAGTTAGGGGGAAGGTAAAAGATTTGTCCTGAATCTTGTTTCTTAATAACCAACTTAAAAATCAATATATCAAAGGGCATATTTCTTCTTGAGGAGAAGAATCTCTTACTGAAAAGCTAGTTTGAAAACCAATGGACAAAATAAATAAATAACCCCACTGCCTGTTTTTGTGTGGCCTACAATGGTTTTGACATTTTTAATGGTTCAAAACTTTAAAAAGAAGAATATTTTGTATTCTTTGTATTATTATTTTGCATGAAATTTGAGATTTCAGTTTCAGGGTCCATAAATAAAGTATAATTAGTACAAAGCCACTTTCATTTGTTTAGGGATTGTCAATGGCTGCTCCAAGTCAACAGCAGAGCTGAGTATTTGCCTTAGTGACTATATGAGCCACAAAACCTAAAATATTAATTATCTGTCCCTTTACAGAGAAGTAGTGGCTGACTTATTGCCTAGATAATCTATCTCTAAGATTCCTTTCTACCTACCACCACCATATGATTTCTGTTCATCTTTGTGGAGCCAAATTGGCCATCTGTATAAGATCCCACTTAAAACAAATTGAGCCCTACTGGTTTGGCTCAGTGGAGAAAGTGTCTGCCTGTAGACTGAAGCGTCCTGGGTTCAATTCTGATCAAGGGCACATGCCCAGGTTGTGGGCTCTATCCCCAGTAGGAGGCGTTCAGGAGGCAGCCAATCAATGATTCTTTCTCATCATTGATGTTCCTATTTCTCTCTCCTTCTCCCTTCATCTCTGAAATCAACAAAAATATTTAAAAAAAAACACCCCAAAAAGCGAACAGAGCCAGGACTCTTTCACTGTGTTAGAAAATCCATTTAGCTTTGGGTTAAAAAAACTTGAGGACTTATACTACCTAACTAATCCATGTCTTATCGTCTGCCCTCACTTTCATTCCAAATGGTGTTTGGTATTTCCTATTTTACTGAACATCTTTTTTTTCCATCATATTTAAGCTGAGTAACAGTAAAATAGCATGGCTCCCCTGCACTGGAAGTATTTTAGCATGACATTTATAGGCCTTGAGGAAGCTGTAGATGCCATCTAATGTTTCCTATTCCTTACAGACAGAATTGCACTTAAAACATCCAGGAAAGGTTTTGGTTTACCACAGCCTTTAAACTCCTCAGAGAAGAGCATTTCCACAGACTTTGTAGTATATCAGCTCTCAAGTGATTTGTACCTTGGGTTCCTATGTCGGACCAAAAGGATATTTACAGTTGTTCCATTTCAAGGCTTTAAAATAGTTTATTAATGGGGAAGTGCGTCCAGCTATTCAAATCTTGATTTTAATAAAATCTGGCATCTTAAACCTGGGGAATAACAGCTTCTGCTACGGTATCTTCTAAGCGTGGTGATTAAGAGGTGGGACCTGGGCCTTGCCACACGTTCTGTTCCTCCAACCATGCTGTGAAACCTTCCAGGATAGAAGCAGGAGTCCTTTTTCCCTAACTCTCAAAGCACACAGAGTTTATCAAAGAATTTTCTGCCCAACCCCATGACAAGTAACTTTATTTCAAAAGATGACAAGAGGGTGGATGTAATCTAATATTTTTTTTATTGGCAAGCAACCAAAGCCTCCGTGTGCATGAACTTCCTCCATTTGATCGATACTAAATTAGCATTTTATTTATACTGTAATATTCAGTTCTTTTCAGAAGTCTGATCTGGAAGCCAACTAATGTTTGTTTTCTCCAAAGTGGCTTTTGATAGAGTGCTAATTATGTTCCACCTCCAGTGCAATGCTGAAGGAGGCCTACAATCGCCTAATTTCAGAAGGAAGGTCCAGCTAATTAATCTCTAAGGATAGTCTTATGCTACATTCTGGAGGGGGGTAGTGCATAAATGTGGAAATACATTTTTGACCAAGGATATGATATCATTTATGTATCAGTGACAAGGTTAAGCTTTTGTGAAACAGCTGTATAACTCTGACATGAATTTCTTTCAGTAGAGATAACAATACACACAGAATATATGTTGACTCCCCACACTGGCTGAATCTGAAGTTTAGTGGTTCATGGGGGAGGGATGTATTTTAAAGTAAAACTAACTTAATGGGTTTCTGTTCCACAGAGGAGTCCAACTTAATAAATTAGTCTGGAGTAAAGAAATCTATCACATTTTGTAAAAGAGGATAATAAACACAAGGAGAGCCAATCTTTTCACTTGAGCCAACCTAATTGTGTCACATGAGTTTTTGTACTTATATTTTAGCTCAGCTCACGGAAGCTTGATCTAGATATTTTTTCAATATAGCATAATAAAGACTGGAACATACTTTAACTCTACATTTTTTTCTATAAAAGCTTCTATAGGCTGCCCTTGGCAGCTCAATTTTTACCACCAAACTCCTTGCAGCTTATATATCAGGATTTAATATGTGTATGCGTATATAAATGGCTATGTTTTGGCACTGCTAGAAAAGCATGGGACTCTATATGACTTGGGATTTAATAAACATAAAAGTGAAGAAGCTGACAATAGCAGCCCATCAATTATCTTACATCCACCTGAGCATACTTCCACTCATAGCCCTGTGCTGGGCACTAAGGGAAGATCTGTGTTTTAGTTCATGAGGCTTCTCAGAAATGGCATCTTGATAATCAGAGCATTAAAACCAAACTTCTTTGCCAGGCAGCTAAAGTATTTTATATATATATATATATATATATATATATATATATATATATATATACACACACACACACATATATATGCACACACACACACATACACACACAATTTCAGAGAAGAAGAGATAGAGAAAAACATCAATGATGAAACGCGATCATTGATCATTGACTGGCTGCTTCCTGCACCCCCACACTGGGGATCAAGCCCATAACCTGGGCATGTGCCCTGACCAAGATTCGGACCATGACCTCCTGGTTCATAGGTCGTCGCTCAACCACTGAGCCACGCCAGCTGGGCAAGTACTAACCATTTTTATAACCAGGTTTCTCACTGAAGCACAGGAACCTGTGTTTGTTTGGAGGGTGCTTTATAATGTAAAGATCACTTTTATGTCTGTCATCATATTAAAGGGCAATGTATCTGGTCTGTGGTATATGCTCAGTAAATATCATGCTTGGGATTCAGGGGAAGAACTGAGGCTCAGAGGTTGACCTGCCCAAGGTCATCTGGCTAGTATGGGGCAAAGGCAGGAGTGAACAGTTCCTGTTCCAGATAGTTAAAATGGAAACTTCACTCCCTCTCAAACTTGCTCTCTCCATCCTGCCCTATTTTTCTCTTGAGCTTTGTGATATTTATTGTTTTAAACTATTCCAGCACTCTATAATTTGGTGTACTTCCTAAATAAACTCAAAGCCCCTTTAAAAATAATAATTACCTGTTACTGAGGACTTAATTTTGTTTAATACACTGCATTAAATGCTTTATGTATATTAACCTACTCATTTTTAGCAATAAATCTATAAGGTAGGTGTTATTACACTCATTTATAAAATACTTGAATTAAAAAAATACTCCAATGTCTTATTATAGTTATAGAAAGTTTATGGGACAAATTAAATATTTAGCCTTAAATATAAATAATTTCTATAGAGACTTATGATAAACTTTTTTTTATTCTTGGGCAATACTGCACTTGGGATACAAAAGCTATTTGGGATATTTGGGGGAGAAGGGCAATTCTGAATTGAACTTCTTGATTCTTGCTAAGATTCTGCCAGCAATCTATGATTTAGTAATCTATTGTTCCATAGATAGAAAAAAAATCAAGCACAGGGAAGGAAAGTGTTAACATTTGTTCACCAATTACTGAGTGCCAGACACTGCACTTGTGCTTAACATACTTAAGGAGTCCACCTTGTGAGAACCCTTTTTTTTTTTTATGAAAAGTATTTAAAGATGAAACAACTGAGGCTCATAGACATTAAGAAATCTGTCAATGTTAAGAAATCTTAACTTGACCCAGAAGTATAAGTAAACAAGCTGAATCTTCATTTTTAGGGGTTTACAAGGAGAGCTATGTTTTAGAGTAAAGCTGAGTTGGATGGGTCTTTGGGTCTAGACAGAATAGGGTACTCTTTCTCCTGTGACCTGGGAAAGAGGTGGAGTGGGGTAGGGATGAGGGCGGATGAGTTGAGATGGAAAATCAGGTCTGTTTGGGACCAAATTTAGTTCCCTTTTAAAACACTGAGCTGCCTCCAAAGAAATTAAACTCATGACCTTGGTCTACATGAAATGAAGCCAGATAAATTAACCTGACATACACTCTTATATAAGAAATCTTTGAAAACTGAAGAGCAGATGAAACTAGGGAATCATATTTCCTGTAAGAAAAGTTCAGGTGGTAAAAATACTTACCAGCAAGGTATTTTATGCACCATATTATGATACTATCAACATTATCAAGGAAAAGAACGAAAATGGCCAAAAATTTATCCTCGAAAAATTTCATTGACAAAGCATACTAATATTTATTGGTATTACATCTCTTATAGCAAACTCTGAGAAAAGAAAGCCTTTTGATGCTCCCACCAACAAAAAGAACACCAAACAAGTCAATACTTCCTAATCATTTGTGGTGTAGTAGACCTTTAAATATATATACTTCTCCTAATTACTGCATGTATTCTAAGTAGATATCTAGACTAATAAAAGGGTCCCTCTACTACACCACCAGCCAATCAGGGTGAATATGCAAATTAACCCAACAAAGATGGCAGCGGCCATGGAGCTGGAGGCTCGGGTTGCCCCCAGTGACAGAGGAAGCCATGCTTCCCACCCACCCTGGCCACTGTTGAAGGAGTGGCTAGGCGGACTGGGTTCTGGGGGCGACCCAGGCTTCCAGACTGCCCTGGCCACCATTCAAGGAGGGGCTGGGGGCCTATGTTGGGGGGGGCATGGCCAGCCTGAAAATGGCCCTCAGCCCCTTACCCAGGCTGGTCAGGCACCCCAGTGGGACACCCCACCCTGAAGGGGCTCTGGCCAACCTGAAAACGGCCCTCAGCCCCTTACACAGGCTGGCCACACCCCCATGGAATAAGAGTCCCCACTGGGAGGCCTGGCCAACCTGCAAACAGCCACCAGACCCTCACCCAGGCTGGACAGGCACCCCAGAAGGAACCCCCACCCTGAAGGGGGTGTGGCCAGCTTGAAAACAGCCATCAGCCCTCACTCAGGTTGGCCAGGCTCCCCTAGTGGGGACTCTCACCCCATGGGGGCATGGCCAGCCTTTAAACCACCACAGGCCCCTCTCCCAGGCTGCCCCATGCCCCAAGGGAACCCCCACCCTGATCTGGGATACTCTTCAGGGCAAACTAGGCAGCCCCCACCCGTGCACCAGGCCTCTATACTAATAAAAGGGTAATATGCTAATTAGACTGGGAGACCTTCCAGAAGACCTTCTGGATGTTCTTCTGGACAAAGCCATGGTGGGAGGGCT